>CM054818.1:10907370-11029870 GCA_028984105.1 Lavandula angustifolia | reverse complement strand
GGGGGGGGGGGGGGGGGGGGGGGGGGGGGGGGGGGGGGGGGGGGGGGGGGGGGGGGGGGGGGGGGGGGGGGGGGGGGGGGGGGGGGGGGGGGGGGGGGGGGGGGGGGGGGGGGGGGGGGGGGGGGGGGGGGGGGGGGGGGGGGGGGGGGGGGGGGGGGGGGGGGGGGGGGGGGGGGGGGGGGGGGGGGGGGGGGGGGGGGGGGGGGGGGGGGGGGGGGGGGGGGGGGGGTTCTCCCCCCCCCCGGGGGCCCGGGGGGGGGGGGGGGGGGGGGGGGGGGGGGGGGGGGGGGGGGGGGGGGGGGGGGGGGGGGGGGGGGGGGGGGGGGGGGGGGGGGGGGGGCCCCCCCCCCCCCCCCCCCCCCCGGGGGGGGGGGGGGGGGGGGGGGGGGGGGGGGGGGGGGGGGGGGGGGGGGGGGGGGGGGGGGGGGGGGGGGGGGGGGGGGGGGGGGGGGGGGGGGGGGGGGGGGGGGGGGGGGGGGGGGGGGGGGGGGGGGGGGGGGGGGGGGGGGGGGGGGGGGGGGGGGGGGGGGGGGGGGGGGGGGGGGGGGGGGGGGGGGGGGGGGGGGGGGGGGGGGGGGGGGGGGGGGGGGGGGGGGGGGGGGGGGGGGGGGGGGGGGGGGGGGGGGGGGGGGGGGGGGGGGGGGGGGGGGGGGGGGGGGGGGGGGGGGGGGGGGGGGGGGGGGGGGGGGGGGGGGGGGGGGGGGGGGGGGTCCCCCCCCCCCGCCCCCGGGGGGGGGGGGGGGGGGGGGGGGGGGGGGGGGGGGGGGGGGGGGGGGGGGGGGGGGGGGGGGGGGGGGGGGGGGGGGGGGGGGGGGGGGGGGGGGGGGGGGGGGGGGGGGGGGGGGGGGGGGGGGGGGGGGGGGGGGGGGGGGGGGGGGGGGGGGGGGGGGGGGGGGGGGGGGGGGGGGGGGGGGGGGGGGGGGGGGGGGGGGGGGGGGGGGGGGGGGGGGGGGGGGGGGGGGGGGGGGGGGGGGGGGGGGGGGGGGGGGGGGGGGGGGGGGGGGGGGGGGGGGGGGGGGGGGGGGGGGGGGGGGGGGGGGGGGGGGGGGGGGGGGGGGGGGGGGGGGGGGGGGGGGGGGGGGGGGGGGGGGGGGGGGGGGGGGGGGGGGGGGGGGGGGGGGGGGGGGGGGGGGGGGGGGGGGGGGGGGGGGGGGGGGGGGGGGGGGGGGGGGGGGGGGGGGGGGGGGGGGGGGGGGGGGGGGGGGGGGGGGGGGGGGGGGGGGGGGGGGGGGGGGGGGGGGGGGGGGGGGGGGGGGGGGGGGGGGGGGGGGGGGGGGGGGGGGGGGGGGGGGGGGGGGGGGGGGGGGGGGGGGGGGGGGGGGGGGGGGGGGGGGGGGGGGGGGGGGGGGGGGGGGGGGGGGGGGGGGGGGGGGGGGGGGGGGGGGGGGGGGGGGGGGGGGGGGGGGGGGGGGGGGGGGGGGGGGGGGGGGGGGGGGGGGGGGGGGGGGGGGGGGGGGGGGGGGGGGGGGGGGGGGGGGGGGGGGGGGGGGGGGGGGGGGGGGGGGGGGGGGGGGGGGGGGGGGGGGGGGGGGGGGGGGGGGGGGGGGGGGGGGGGGGGGGGGGGGGGGGGGGGGGGGGGGGGGGGGGGGGGGGGGGGGGGGGGGGGGGGGGGGGGGGGGGGGGGGGGGGGGGGGGGGGGGGGGGGGGGGGGGGGGGGGGGGGGGGGGGGGGGGGGGGGGGGGGGGGGGGGGGGGGGGGGGGGGGGGGGGGGGGGGGGGGGGGGGGGGGGGGGGTCCCCCCCCCCCCCCCCCGGGGGGGGGGGGGGGGGGGGGGGGGGGGGGGGGGGGGGGGGGGGGGGGGGGGGGGGGGGGGGGGGGGGGGGGGGGGGGGGGGGGGGGGGGGGGGGGGGGGGGGGGGGGGGGGTTTTTTCCCCCCCCCCCCCCCCGGGGGGGGGGGGGGGGGGGGGGGGGGGGGGGGGGGGGGGGGGGGGGGGGGGGGGGGGGGGGGGGGGGGGGGGGGGGGGGGGGGGGGGGGGGGGGGGGGGGGGGGGGGGGGGGGGGGGGGGGGGGGGGGGGGGGGGGGGGGGGGGGGGGGGGGGGGGGGGGGGGGGGGGGGGGGGGGGGGGGGGGGGGGGGGGGGGGGGGGGGGGGGGGGGGGGGGGGGGGGGGCGGGGGCGCGGGCGGGGGCGGGGGGGGGGGGCGGGCCCCCCCCCCCCGGGGGGGGGGGGGGGGGGGGGGGGGGGGGGGGGGGGGGGGGGGGGGGGGGGGGGGGGGGGGGGGGGGGGGGGGGGGGGGGGGGGGGGGGGGGGGGGGGGGGGGGGGGGGGGGGGGGGGGGGGGGGGGGGGGGGGGGGGGGGGGGGGGGGGGGGGGGGGGGGGGGGGGGGGGGGGGGGGGGGGGGGGGGGGGGGGGGGGGGGGGGGGGGGGGGGGGGGGGGGGGGGGGGGGGGGGGGGGGGGGGGGGGGGGGGGGGGGGGGGGGGGGGGGGGGGGGGGGGGGGGGGGGGGGGGGGGGGGGGGGGGGGGGGGGGGGGGGGGGGGGGGGGGGGGGGGGGGGGGGGGGGGGGGGGGGGGGGGGGGGGGGGGGGGGGGGGGGGGGGGGGGGGGGGGGGGGGGGGGGGGGGGGGGGGGGGGGGGGGGGGGGGGGGGGGGGGGGGGGGGGGGGGGGGGGGGGGGGGGGGGGGGGGGGGGGGGGGGGGGGGGGGGGGGGGGGGGGGGGGGGGGGGGGGGGGGGGGGGGGGGGGGGGGGGGGGGGGGGGGGGGGGGGGGGGGGGGGGGGGGGGGGGGGGGGGGGGGGGGGGGGGGGGGGGGGGGGGGGGGGGGGGGGGGGGGGGGGGGGGGGGGGGGGGGGGGGGGGGGGGGGGGGGGGGGGGGGGGGGGGGGGGGGGGGGGGGGGGGGGGGGGGGGGGGGGGGGGGGGGGGGGGGGGGGGGGGGGGGGGGGGGGGGGGGGGGGGGGGGGGGGGGGGGGGGGGGGGGGGGGGGGGGGGGGGGGGGGGGGGGGGGGGGGGGGGGGGGGGGGGGGGGGGGGGGGGGGGGGGGGGGGGGGGGGGGGGGGGGGGGGGGGGGGGGGGGGGGGGGGGGGGGGGGGGGGGGGGGGGGGGGGGGGGGGGGGGGGGGGGGGGGGGGGGGGGGGGGGGGGGGGGGGGGGGGGGGGGGGGGGGGGGGGGGGGGGGGGGGGGGGGGGGGGGGGGGGGGGGGGGGGGGGGGGGGGGGGGGGGGGGGGGGGGGGGGGGGGGGGGGGGGGGGGGGGGGGGGGGGGGGGGGGGGGGGGGGGGGGGGGGGGGGGGGGGGGGGGGGGGGGGGGGGGGGGGGGGGGGGGGGGGGGGGGGGGGGGGGGGGGGGGGGGGGGGGGGGGGGGGGGGGGGGGGGGGGGGGGGGGGGGGGGGGGGGGGGGGGGGGGGGGGGGGGGGGGGGGGGGGGGGGGGGGGGGGGGGGGGGGGGGGGGGGGGGGGGGGGGGGGGGGGGGGGGGGGGGGGGGGGGGGGGGGGGGGGGGGGGGGGGGGGGGGGGGGGGGGGGGGGGGGGGGGGGGGGGGGGGGGGGGGGGGGGGGGGGGGGGGGGGGGGGGGGGGGGGGGGGGGGGGGGGGGGGGGGGGGGGGGGGGGGGGGGGGGGGGGGGGGGGGGGGGGGGGGGGGGGGGGGGGGGGGGGGGGGGGGGGGGGGGGGGGGGGGGGGGGGGGGGGGGGGGGGGGGGGGGGGGGGGGGGGGGGGGGGGGGGGGGGGGGGGGGGGGGGGGGGGGGGGGGGGGGGGGGGGGGGGGGGGGGGGGGGGGGGGGGGGGGGGGGGGGGGGGGGGGGGGGGGGGGGGGGGGGGGGGGGGGGGGGGGGGGGGGGGGGGGGGGGGGGGGGGGGGGGGGGGGGGGGGGGGGGGGGGGGGGGGGGGGGGGGGGGGGGGGGGGGGGGGGGGGGGGGGGGGGGGGGGGGGGGGGGGGGGGGGGGGGGGGGGGGGGGGGGGGGGGGGGGGGGGGGGGGGGGGGGGGGGGGGGGGGGGGGGGGGGGGGGGGGGGGGGGGGGGGGGGGGGGGGGGGGGGGGGGGGGGGGGGGGGGGGGGGGGGGGGGGGGGGGGGGGGGGGGGGGGGGGGGGGGGGGGGGGGGGGGGGGGGGGGGGGGGGGGGGGGGGGGGGGGGGGGGGGGGGGGGGGGGGGGGGGGGGGGGGGGGGGGGGGGGGGGGGGGGGGGGGGGGGGGGGGGGGGGGGGGGGGGGGGGGGGGGGGGGGGGGGGGGGGGGGGGGGGGGGGGGGGGGGGGGGGGGGGGGGGGGGGGGGGGGGGGGGGGGGGGGGGGGGGGGGGGGGGGGGGGGGGGGGGGGGGGGGGGGGGGGGGGGGGGGGGGGGGGGGGGGGGGGGGGGGGGGGGGGGGGGGGGGGGGGGGGGGGGGGGGGGGGGGGGGGGGGGGGGGGGGGGGGGGGGGGGGGGGGGGGGGGGGGGGGGGGGGGGGGGGGGGGGGGGGGGGGGGGGGGGGGGGGGGGGGGGGGGGGGGGGGGGGGGGGGGGGGGGGGGGGGGGGGGGGGGGGGGGGGGGGGGGGGGGGGGGGGGGGGGGGGGGGGGGGGGGGGGGGGGGGGGGGGGGGGGGGGGGGGGGGGGGGGGGGGGGGGGGGGGGGGGGGGGGGGGGGGGGGGGGGGGGGGGGGGGGGGGGGGGGGGGGGGGGGGGGGGGGGGGGGGGGGGGGGGGGGGGGGGGGGGGGGGGGGGGGGGGGGGGGGGGGGGGGGGGGGGGGGGGGGGGGGGGGGGGGGGGGGGGGGGGGGGGGGGGGGGGGGGGGGGGGGGGGGGGGGGGGGGGGGGGGGGGGGGGGGGGGGGGGGGGGGGGGGGGGGGGGGGGGGGGGGGGGGGGGGGGGGGGGGGGGGGGGGGGGGGGGGGGGGGGGGGGGGGGGGGGGGGGGGGGGGGGGGGGGGGGGGGGGGGGGGGGGGGGGGGGGGGGGGGGGGGGGGGGGGGGGGGGGGGGGGGGGGGGGGGGGGGGGGGGGGGGGGGGGGGGGGGGGGGGGGGGGGGGGGGGGGGGGGGGGGGGGGGGGGGGGGGGGGGGGGGGGGGGGGGGGGGGGGGGGGGGGGGGGGGGGGGGGGGGGGGGGGGGGGGGGGGGGGGGGGGGGGGGGGGGGGGGGGGGGGGGGGGGGGGGGGGGGGGGGGGGGGGGGGGGGGGGGGGGGGGGGGGGGGGGGGGGGGGGGGGGGGGGGGGGGGGGGGGGGGGGGGGGGGGGGGGGGGGGGGGGGGGGGGGGGGGGGGGGGGGGGGGGGGGGGGGGGGGGGGGGGGGGGGGGGGGGGGGGGGGGGGGGGGGGGGGGGGGGGGGGGGGGGGGGGGGGGGGGGGGGGGGGGGGGGGGGGGGGGGGGGGGGGGGGGGGGGGGGGGGGGGGGGGGGGGGGGGGGGGGGGGGGGGGGGGGGGGGGGGGGGGGGGGGGGGGGGGGGGGGGGGGGGGGGGGGGGGGGGGGGGGGGGGGGGGGGGGGGGGGGGGGGGGGGGGGGGGGGGGGGGGGGGGGGGGGGGGGGGGGGGGGGGGGGGGGGGGGGGGGGGGGGGGGGGGGGGGGGGGGGGGGGGGGGGGGGGGGGGGGGGGGGGGGGGGGGGGGGGGGGGGGGGGGGGGGGGGGGGGGGGGGGGGGGGGGGGGGGGGGGGGGGGGGGGGGGGGGGGGGGGGGGGGGCCCCCCCCCCCCCCCCCGCCGGGGGGGGGGGGGGGGGGGGGGGGGGGGGGGGGGGGGGGGGGGGGGGGGGGGGGGGGGGGGGGGGGGGGGGGGGGGGGGGGGGGGGGGGGGGGGGGGGGGGGGGGGGGGGGGGGGGGGGGGGGGGGGGGGGGGGGGGGGGGGGGGGGGGGGGGGGGGGGGGGGGGGGGGGGGGGGGGGGGGGGGGGGGGGGGGGGGGGGGGGGGGGGGGGGGGGGGGGGGGGGGGGGGGGGGGGGGGGGGGGGGGGGGGGGGGGGGGGGGGGGGGTCCCCCCCCCCCCCGGTTTCCACGGAACCAATTCATCAGTCCTCTTATGAAGAACTCTCTTCACATCAGTTCATAGTTCCCTTCCTCTGAAGAACTTAAGAGGTAGTAGGGACACTTTTGTCCTTCTCATGAACTCTTTCTCTTGCTTCTCTCTCTGTCCTCTGTCTGAGAGCCTCTAGATCAACTTTATGAAGTCTTTCTTTAGCCTCTCTGATCTGTCTGGCTTCAACATTAATATCCATACCTCTCTCACAGCTATCCCATAGCTCTTTCAATTCAGCTTCTTGTCTCTTAGAGAGCTTAGTGGTTGTGATATGCTGTTGAGTTTCTGAGTCGCTTGGTCCGACAGATTTTGACTTAGGTGCTCCGGGCTTCTCAGCTTCTTTGTACTTTGGAGGAGTTTGTGTAATAGACCTGGATTGCCTGGGCATTACAGATCTTGTTCTGGTAGGAACTGGAGATCGACTCTTGTTGGGATTAACATAAATATTGGGATATATTTATATGATAAGATTCGAAGATCCCAAAACCCCTAGCTGAATGATGAACCTTCGATATTGTAATAGCTTAGTTTGAGTTCACATTGTTAAAACTCGCAGGCTAGAGTTCGTAGGCCGTGGATTCGGTAGAAGACTCTGCACTCAGCTGAAGGACTCAGTATCAAAGAAGAAATGAAAGCTTTAGGTTCAACTAGGTCCCAAGTTTGGGATGAATTTACTGTGGTCTTCATTGAAGAAGGAGATCCTCAAACAAAATTAGAAAAGGAAAATGCAAATCGATGTGTGGCCTTGATAAAGTTGATGCAAGGAAGAATGGTACATTCGGCTTGAAGAACTATAGTGAATCGTATAAGAAAAAACACGAAGCAAACTCAACTCAAACACAACTTAATTATCAAGCTGCCTCGAATGGTTCAATGTTGTTGCCGACAACATGGAAATTCGACCAACAAATAAGCCGACTGAAGTTGGTTGAGATGGTTATTTGAGATGAGTTACCCTTCCTGTTTGTGGAGCGAGAAGGCTTCAAGCTATTTGTACTAAGCATATGTCCAATGTTCAAGCTCTCGACAAGGAAGACACTAAGGGCAGATTACATGATATATTTTCTAGAGTGCTGGACCGCAGTCAACAACACAAACTTCATTTGTGTTACAACACATTAAATAGACGAAAAATGGAAGTTGTATAAGAAAATCAATATTTCTCGTAAAATATGCAACCATGGAGAAGGATATTAGGAAGGCAATAATTAACTCTTTGGAGGATTAGGGGTTGTAGGTTATACTATGTTGCACCGCGGATATGGCATCCGGAAATGAAGGTGGTGCAACTAGGTACATGAATTCAACCATGGATAATTGGGAGTCGAGCATTCTTTAGGGGAGATTCCTTCACATGCGATGTGTTGCACACATCACTAATTTAGTTGTGCAGGATGGGTTAGGTGAGGTTGGAAAGTCCGTGAGGCGCGTTAGAGAGGCCGTGAAGTGGGTTAGGGGTTCATCATCAAGAGCCAAGTAGTTCTTTCAGACCTCATAGCCATGCAAACTGACTTGGACAAAATCTTAATCCTTAGATGTTCCTACAATCCTACTAGATGGAACTCAGCCTATTTGATGGTAGAGTCAGCCATGTTGTATGATAAAGCTTTCGTGTTATTTGCTCAGTTGTGTCCTGAATATAAGAAAGACATCAATAGTATGGAGTTCCTACAAAGGAGATTTCCTTAATGAGATTGCTATGTGCGATTACTTGTGAAGTTTCCATAGTTTTGCTTAGCTTGTCTCGAGCACAAAATATATGATATCTCCCTTATTCTTCTTAGAAATGTGTGCTATTTCATGTCATTAGTCAGTTGGAGAAGAATCAAGAGTAGGGGTGTAAGTGGTTTCTCTCTGAACCGCGAAACCGGTCGGACCGAACCGAACCAAACTGAAAAATGTGGTTCGGTTCGGTTTCGCGGTTTGGTTCGATTTATTTTTTTAGAAACCGTTTACATTCGGTTCGGTTCGCGGTTTCAAGAATTTTTGAACGGTTCGAACCGAACCGAACTAATATCCTATTTTTTATTTTTTTTATTTAATATTTGTCTTTTTTATATGAGAATATTATTGGATTTAGATATTAGATTTAAGTTTAGATCCATTCTATTATATACAAATGAAGAGAAAGAAGTAACAACTCTATACTTATGAGTTCGGAATGAGTGACATCTTGTAAACTATTACTCTTGCATTATTTAAGATTTAAAAAATAAATAAAAAATAAAAAAGTGAACCGATGAACCGAACAAAACCGAACCATTTATAAGCGGTTCGGTTCGGTTCCGATATTGAAAAATCCATCAAACCGAACCGAACCAAACCATTTCTATGTGTTTGGTTCGGTTCCTAAAATACATAAAAAGTCGAACCGAACCGAACCGTTACACCCCCAATCAAGAGCTACATGTCAAGGAGATGGCAAGGAAGATGACGATGAAGGTTGCAAAGTATTGGCTAGAAGAAGATAGCATGAACTTGAAGATGAACCCGATATTATACATCGTTGCACTATTGGAACTGAGACAAAAGCGAAAACACATGGAAAAGTGCTTCAAGACGATGTATAGTGAGTATAGGGCAACAAAAATGGTTACGACGGTTCGGAAAAAGTTTGATGATTTGTTTAGGTTCTATGTGAGAGAACACACGGTTGCAACTCCAACAGGACCAACACCATCACACACTATGCTGCTTAATATTAAGGAAGTGAGGAAACATCCAAATCGTGCCTCTCTTGTGTCAGGATCAGTTAGTGTTCTAGAGGTTGCTCCTCTATACTCATTGTTGCTTACTACTTCAATACATATTAGTTATTTTGTGCATTCTAGTTATTTATATCTTTTTTCCTCTATTTCAGGATGATGATGACACACTATCTGATAATGAAGAAACGTCTGAGATTGCACTCTATTTCATGGAGAAGCTACTCAAGTTGTCTCATGCCGAGTAAGCTAACTTTTTTTTATATATAAAAAAAAGATGTGTTGGCTATTCCTATATAAAGGTGTGCTGTTGAGTGTGCTTTTAGCACGGGAGGTCGTGTACTTTCCCCATTTAGAAGTTCATTGATGCCGGAGATTATCGAAGCTTTGATTTAAGAAAAAGATTGGTTGAGATCTAGTTTAGTAGCTAATGATCTCAATGGAGAAGAAGATGTGCCTGGAGAGAAGTTAGATGAAGAATTTCAAATAGGTTAACACTCTAAATACTATTAAAATGTTGCTATTTTTGTTAACAAATGGAATTCTTATTTCTTCATATTTTTTTACAAGGGCACTCGAACTCAGTTTCTATGGTGGTGGTCTTGGTGCTAGCTCAATGGTGTTGAGTACAGAGATAAGGAGTGTATCCATAGCGACAACGAGGAATAGTGTGATTCATTCATTGTCCGACACTGTGATTCTGAATTATGATTGTGTAATTTGTGTTTTTGTCATGAATTTGAACTTTGAGACCACGGTCCGTGGCATCGTTAGATGGTTGTGTCTTTTTTTTTTTTTTTGGTTATTGTTTGGAAATGGCATCTTTCCACAGGATTCGACCTCGTATCTGACTATAAACATAAAACACGCTTCATAAGTTATACTATATATTGAAATCATATATTTAATAAAAGCTCTGGTACCGGGACTGGTAATTGTGCTTGGACCTCATGTTGTTGGCCTGGGTTGGATTCCCTATAATGAATTTTAGAGCAATTTAAATAAGTCTGCCGGTGCCTCACTATAAACAGGATAATCGCTAACCAATGTTGCGGTTAACCAAAAATGTATGTAGTTTCAGATTCGGTTATCAAATATATTAGTCTCATTCGGTTACGGTTAATCGAAATAACCATAACCGAATCAATTCACAATCCTGAGAATATAGTTAAAATGAGATAAAAGATGAGAATTGAAAGAGAAATGACAAAAGACTCAATTACCCTTTGTATACTGAAAGCAGTCTACGTATGCTTGTAAACAATATTTTCCTGTTATCATGATCATTATTCTTCTATCTTATTATTATAATTGCACATATTGGTCCATTATCTTACAAGAGTTTGGAGTATATCACAGTAGAATAGATAAAAGATGACAATTGAAATAGAAATGACAAAAGACTCAAATACCCTTTGTATACCGAAAGCAGTCTACGTTTGCTTGTATACAATGCTTACCTGTTACCACTATTAGCATTATTTTATCTGATTATTATAATTGCACATATTAGTCCATTATCTCACAAGAGTTTGTAGTAGATCACAAAAGGCTGCAGTGATTGGTTTAACTAGTGAGATATAAACAATTATCACAGTTGAGACAACTTTAGGACAAGTCGGCAATTTAGGTTGCAATATAGATAAGAATTGACTTGTCTAGGTCACTTGTCCTTACTTACATATTTGATGTATTGATGGATCGCGGTGAGACGTGTTCTTCTATCTAACCTGTGTAAAGAACCAAGGTCTCGGTGAATCAACTGATCTTAAGTTTGATGAGATTTCATGTGAGTGCATGTGACTAACTATCGCTTTGATTTACTATAAGTGTAGGTCATCGCGACCATATCTCTCTATATCTTGGGTGGTTGTTGTTGCTAATAGTTCAGGCCAGTTATTTGCATTATGGATACGTATCGTGTTAAAGGGATGATGATATCCCCATGAGGAGCTCGGAATGTTTACTACTAAACTATGCAAGTTGATTAAGTTAAAGTATGATAATGAGGTCGAGTGGTACGACTCAAGGATAAGATTTTAATTTTATTAAGCAGTTAGTAAACTTAATCAATTAATGAATATGCAATATCTTAAATATTGGGATTAGCTGAAATTTAAAATACAAACCCTGACTCAACTATTGGGATAAAATGGTAAGTCATCATAGATTCTTTAGTAGAATGAATCTATGTTTGTGAATTAATAATCCTCTGAGTTGAGTATAGAAAATTAATCGATCTGTTCGTAGGACAGATCTTGACTAGTTATTGTCCCAGTGTCTTTACAAGTGTTTCAAATGTTGAGGTTTGAGGGTTTTCTCCAACTCAGAAGGATTTATTACAGTTAGAACAGTTCAGTGATGAACTCCTTTGGTGTCTATACTTATGATATTACAAGGATTGACTTAGAGTTGTAGAAATGGAAACTAGATTTTTCTAAAGCTGAGAACTTAAAGGATATGCTAGCGATTCTAGGGTTCTTTGCTAAATATACTTTAAGCTTGCTAGAGTTTATCTGCTTGAATGTTTTGTGTTCCCAATGTCTTTAATGTAAGGAAGATGATCTCTATTTATACTCGTGACTTGTGAATATATCCGTTGAAAGGAACCTAGACACGTGGCAGACACGATTAGCAACACGGTCTTCTCTTAAAGTTTGAATTGCAATGTAGAGGTTCTCTCTTTTTTAGAGTTTAAAGGTTGATTGTAGTAGCTTTATGTCAGAGCAACTGTAGTGCTGTCAACTCCTTATTGGTCGAGGTCAATTGGTAGGTGAGGCTTGTTCAAAATCTAAGAATGATGTTGAGTTGACTTTCTATGATACTTCGGACATTTTTATTGAGTTGAATATTCTATTGACATTCTTCCCGTCTTTAGTGTTTGACAGTTGCTTCCACTGACTTCACATTTCATGCATTCAGTAGGTTGCGATATCAATATGAGTCTTAATTAACTAGGCTTCAGAAACTGCTAAATATACAATTCTACTGAGTTTGAGCAGTTAAAAAAAATGTTATCTTCTAGTCTACTAAGCTCCTAACATAATGATCTCAACTAAACTGAACATGAATTGTGATAGCCGACATGGTACTTGAGTGTGATTGTGTTTCTATTTATTTGATATTTTATGGGTATATTTCTTATTTTTTATTGGAAATCCATCAAAATTCTGATTTTTATTGGACTTGTTTGATTTTTTTATTTTTGCAAGTGGATGGGGCCAAAATTTCGGTATAATATGCACAACGAAACAAGGGATACTGCGATTCCAGCTTGTATGATGATAATCAGGCCACCAGGCCCACCACTAATTGTCCCCCAACTAGCAATGTCGTCATTTTGCACTCAACTTGATACAACTTGGATTGACTCTGCACTTCCAGCTCGGCTTCCTCAGCCGCCGTCTCTTTCTTCCAACGCTTCGGTGAGCAGGTATCCAAATCGGACGGCTCTGGCGACTTCCGTTTCGCAGTTATTCTCACCGGCTCGGGCTCATTCAAGCCGATCCTATGCGGGAAATTAAGCAAAGCCTTGGAGCCGCGCATTCTGTAAGCAGCTCTGTCGTAAGCGAAAGCCGCTTCCTCAGCTGTTTCGTAGGTCCCGAGCCACACCCTCGCGCCGTTTTTAGCCGGGTCCCTAATCTCAGCGGCGAACTTTCCCCACGGCCGTTGCCGCACTCCTCTATAGTGTCTCCCTTTAGGCTGCGCCGCAGCTGGAGCCACCGCTACTGGCGGAGATACCTCACACTCCGTTCTGGTAATCGGCTCGGGTTTAACTTCGTTAAACGGGGTCCATCCGTCATTGACGGCGTCACGCAGGAGCCCATATATGACCATATCTTCAGAGTCGTCGACTTTTAACGGTAAGTCGCCCCAGGTCTCCGTTAAACAAGGCATAAGGCTGCTGAAACTGGAGCTCCGTCGATATATTGACGGAACGTCCACCGCCGATAGCTCACAAGGGTTTGGCTGATACATGAAGGTCATAGAAATCTCTGTAGAGATGGGTTCGAAGAATTAATATTGGATTTTCTCCAAAGTGTGAAGCGAGAGATTGGACTGACGAGGAAAGAGAAATTTAATGTTTGAATTTTAAGGTGAAAAGAAGATGGTGAGGGATTTATAGGGGAGAGAAGAAGGGTGGGGGAAGGTGCATGCACCCGTAGGGAATTGTGAAAATTAAAGTATACAATTTGCTTTAGAATAATGATTATGTAGACCAGCATGTCTGTGTTTCTACGAAAAATCGCAACTTGCAACTGGAGCAAGTTGTAACAATCGATCACGTGTTAAATACGAATAGGTTAATGTTTTGGGTGGATAAGTGACTCTCGTGATACTCTTGACGTCGGCCATCCCATTTTGAGAATGACATACAATGTATAATAATATAAAACTAAATTATATATATCTGGTTAAATAGAAATAAACAACTTTATTAGTTTTAGTTGGTGTAGGCGTTTGAAAGATGATCCTAAAATATTAGACATACGATTAAACAAAAAGATTCATAGTTATTAGTCGATACATAGAATTGTCTACCCATGGGTGTTATCTTGTGGTATAATTTTGTAAGATTAATTCCTATAACGAAATTTACTCAAAGCATGCGGAAGAATAGTATCTAAAACATTTATTAGAAAATTAATTTTTTTAATGGTCATAAATTGATCTTCTAATTACTACTATTATTTATCACGAGGATACACTAAGTTAATAGCTAATATATATGCATCACGAAGAAAAGCCATTTAAAATTAAAGTTTGTAGTATAGAACAGAATACAGTAACATTAATTAATTGTATGAGATGGAAAACCTATATACTAGAAAGGAAATATGGCATTACAAATGAGGAACATAGAGTGGTCCTCCATGTCGATAAGATCGTGTGGACAAGATTTGCGGGAAGATAGAAATTGATTTACATGTCAAAGATAGATGTGGATAGGCCAATATGGTCTAAAGTAATGACATAGTTTATGTTTAAGATGGACATTCTCATGTAAATTATCGGTCTTTAGAGAATATCATGCATGTTTGTCTTTTCAATCCTGCATATTAAAATATTTTATGTCCAGAGTACAAAGGGAGTTGGTTGCATTGTTATGTTCTATGTAAGTATATTTCAGACCTTCAGAACCAATTGATTTTCATTCTCCAATCAAATTAAGTTGCAAGACATTTACTAACTTGTGTGGATATTTCAGCTCCGGACAATTAATACCTTGTGTGCGACTCCAATCCGTGTGCACGAACGTCGGACCACAACTCGGCCACGTGGTCAATATCATGTTTTCGTTTACTTTTCTGAATTTTTATTTATTTGTTTAACTCAAACACCTGATTTTCTGGTTTTGTAGCAAACCCATGAAAAAATAACTTTAATTAAGCTATTTATTTTATGAAATAGTTACTCAACCTTTATTATTTTGAATAAATGGGGAGAGACGAAATATCTACCAAGCTTATAAGTTATAAATATAATTGGTTCACCAACTATATACGTCCAATTTACTAATATCACAAAATATACAAAATTCTATAGCTTTTTTTTTACTTCATAGGAATTACTTCTGTTGGTCGGGATATATAGTATGAATTTTCTGTTGCATAATTGGAGTCTGACAGTCGTAAAAAGTGAATTGATTTGAAGGAAATTGTGTTCTCCCCAGCCTTGGTTTTCTTATCTATACTTCTTAACCTTAGTTTTCTTAACAAAAAAGTTGTTTAATTACTTGGGGGTTATTAGCATGTAAATACATGAAATCTGGATAGATCATGATTTTGCAGGACTTTTAAAATGCTCACACAAACAAACTACCTTTAAATTTGTTAAAAAGTGCACACTGACGAAAACAACGGCGATTGGATTATCGAATGTTAAGCTTATTAGGCTCAACCGAGTATAGGTCTGTCCTGCTAACTCTTTGAGGCCCAGCCCAAACTTCTTAGCTTACTTAGTGTTGCCCTAATTTATAAAAAGAGGCAACTAGGTTTTTTGTGAGAAGTGTGTGCACAGTCAAGTGTTTCTCTGTTGTATCTCTTCTTCTCTCTTTTTCTGAGGTAGTTGTTTAGAGTGTGTGAGAAATCACCGAGTTATCTTTGCCGACGGTGCTTAGGCCTTTTCTATGTTGTGAAAGGAACCCGGTTAAATAAGCGGTCTGAGTCGAGTTGAAGACTCGCTAGAAGCAGAGCAGATACCCAACAAGCCGCCATCTTGATCTTCTCAGATCCAAAATCAGGTAACACAGGGTTCAAATCTCCGAACCCCGCTCAGGTAAATTGGCGAAAAACCTCACTGCTTTTCAGTTTACTAGATCTATTGCCAACTGGAGCAACTCTAAGGTTGGGACCTACTTGCTGGTAGAATCTAGGATTTTTTTGTTCAATTTTCCTTGAGTTTTCCTTGAGTTTCTTTTGTTATATCTTCAGTGATTCTTTTGCTTCCGCTTGCTCATGTGATTGGTCTGTCTCTTTTCTACTTCTACTATTGTGATTTCTTGCAGATCTCTTATCATCATTGCTGAACCGTTTCATAAATGGTAGTTTTATCGATTTGTCCAGTGGTTTAAGGTAACCCCCTGCGCCCAGAGTTAAACTGTGTGATTGTGAACTGGATATTCCCTTTTCCATTGTATACTAGACTTGTTATTAAGCTTTTTTTGTTAATAATTTTTGCACTTTTTGTGCTGCTATGGCCTCTTCTAGTGGCATTGCTCCATTCGATGGTAAGTCGGATTTCAATCTTTGGATAAGGAAAATGAAATTCATCTTGGTTGAAAAGCGTGTTTCTTGTGCCATGAAGCACTCTTACGATGCTAGTGAAACTGAAAAGAAGAAAAATGAGATGAATGATCTTGCTTTGTCTTTTATTACCCTGAATTTGTCTAATTTTGTACTTAGGAAAGTTGAGCATCTTACTTCTGCCAAAGAAACTTAGGACAAATTAACGGAGTTGTATGTTGAAACCTCTCTACCCTCTAAGATGTATTTGTTACATAATTCTTTAGATTCAAACTAGATATGTGTAAGGATATAGATGAAATCTAGATGGTTCAATAAGTTATTGCAACTAATTAAACTAACTGGAGATCTGAGTATTGATAATTATGCCCCCATTGCTATCTTAAATGCCATTTCTGAATCCTATAGAGATGTCCAATCTGCTATAAAATATGGTAGAGACAAGGTTGATCTAGAATCTGTGACTTCAGTCCTTAAAAAACTAGGAAATGGACTCAAAATTCAATAGAGGGGGTAGGAGTTCAGAACAGGGTACAACCTTTCATGTAAGAGGTAGAACTACTGATAGGACTAATAATCAAAGGTACTCTGAGAATGGGGCAAAGAAGATAACTCACAAGGGTATGTCTAAGTTTAGATCAAAGGGTAGAAAGTGCTAAAATTGTGGTGAATTTGGTCACTATCAGAAAGATTGTCCAACTCCTAAAACGGGTAAGCAAAGTAAAAACACAACAGAGTGCCTCTAATGTTGTCTTATGTGTTGATACTAATCCTAATATTATTGAAAAATATTTAACGATTACCGAACCCGACAATATGTCTTTTGTGAACATGGTGAACTCTGATCTTGTGAATGAGTGGCTTATGGATTCTGGTAATGCTTATCATATCTCTCCTTTTAAAAGTTGTTTCTCAAAATTTTCAGAGTGGTAATTTTGAATATGTTATTATTGCAAATAAACATAAATGTGTTGTTTTGGGCATGGGAGACATGTTTAAAATTTGAATCTAGTTTTGTTAACACTATGAAAGATGTTACGTATGTGTTTGATGTGGTATGCAATTTCCTAAAAATTATGGTTTTAGCGGTAGTTGGGGTGATGGCTGGATGAAAGTTAAAAAGGGTTCCCTGGTTGTGTTTAAATGTAAGAGAACTAATAACTTGTATCCTTTAATGCTATTCCTATGGCTTTTATGAACAATGTAAATACTACCTTTTCTGATAAAACTGTTTTGTGGCAAAAAAGACTTGGACATGCTAGTTCTAAGAACCATGAAATTCTAAAGAAAATTTTGGTGTTTTGGAATGATAAATTATCTAGAATGCCTTTATGTGATACTTCTGTGACTGATAAACAATATAAAGTTTCTTTTCTAAAATTGATTCTCAAACAAAGACTGTTACCTTTGATATCCTTGAGTATATATATATGCTGATGTGTAGGGTCCTTCAAGCACTCATACTCATAGTGGATGTTGGTGTTACTTGACTTAAGTTGATTTTTCCAATATAACATGGATGTTTTTAATCAAACATAAATCTGAAGTGTTTGATATGTTTGCTACTTGGAAAATTTATATTGAGAATCAAATTGGAAAAATAATTAAGGCCCTTAGAACAGATAATGGCCTTGAGTTCTGTAATTCTTTGCTTGACAATATGTGTGCTAAGTCAGGAATGAAAAGACATGGGACTGTCCCACATGTATCTTACCAGAATGGGGTAGTGGAGAAAATGAATATGACTATGTTAGACAAAGGTAGGAGGATGCTTGAGTGTGCTGATTTGTCTAAAGCTTTTGGGGAATTATAGCTCTTACTGCCACTTATCAGATAAATAGATCTCCCTCCACCCACCTGCAAGGACAGTGTCATGAGTATGTGTTCACTAGCAAACCCCAAGCTCTGTCAAACCTGCGTAATTTGGTTGTGCTGCTTTTGAGCATCAGAAAGGGGACAAACTTGACCCTAGGTCTAAGAAATGTGTCTTCTTAGGTTATCTTGAGGGGATTATGGGGTACAAATTGTGGGATAGGACTCAACCTAGTTTCAAAGACAACTGGTTCTAGCAATAATATTTAGATTGAGAACAACCATGTTGGGATGAAGATTCAGTAGAACTATATTTTTATAGATTTGAAGATCCCAAAACCCCTAGCTGAATGATGAACCTTCGATATGTAATAGCTTAGTTTGAGTTCAGCATGTTAGGAACTCAGTAGGCTAGAGTTCAGTAGCTGTGAAGTTCAATAGAAGACCTTCCATTAGCTGATGGACTCAGGATCGAAGAAGACCACCAACTGAATCTGCACAGGAATTCATGCCCATGCACTGAATGCTTAGAAGAACGTCAGTAGGAAGTCACTTCAGTTGAAGGTCCGAGGATTCAGAGGGAGTCAACCTTGATGTTTGACAAACCTCACCTACCAATCTACCTCGACCAATAAGGAGCCGACAACGCTTTACCTATTCTGAAAAAAGCTGCTCCGAGACTGAAAAAGAGGCGTATCTCTACAATGCATCTGCTCATCAACGTTCAAATTTTAGGAGCCATTTTCCTTGTCGTTTCAACACGTGGATAGACCCCTCTCCAATGGGTCTATTCACAAATCGAACACTATATATAGAGAAGAGTCTTCATGCAGAAAGACACCGGGAACCAAAGCTTTCAACTCTCAAACGATCTCTAGCAAACTCACTGCATATCCAGCGAAGAACTTGGACTTAGATTAGAATCTTTTTAGTTCTTCTCTCTAAAGAATATTTGTTCCCCTTCTCTTATCTAAGCGAGCTATATTGTAATATTCATAGCTTAGAAATCTAGAGGGAGTTCACATTGTGTGAAAACGTTCTTATTGTAAGAACTTCCTCATAGTTGGAGAAGTAAGTTTGAAACCCTTGTAAAGTCACTACGACGATAAGTACAGAATCTGTCCTATGAATAGATCACTGAGACTTGCTCAGTATAAACATCCAATTTGTATGTGTCTTGTTAACAGACTTGCTCAATATAAATAATACAAGTATCCTGCTTTGGTCAGGACAATGAACGTAAGACCCACTGTGTCCGAACCACTTTAAAAACTTGTTGTGTTTATTTACTGTTACTTTCCTTAACTGATCATTAAAACTGTATTTCATCAAACTCAGCATAAAACCAGTTTTCCAACCGAGATGTTTCATAGGGCCTACACTTCCGCACACACTCTGATACTGAACGATTGTTCGACTGACATAAGTCAGTAGAGTTGAACTCAGTAGAAGAAATCTTTAAACACGCGATCTGAAAGAATATCTGGCTATCTGACTCAATTCAGCAGCACACTCAGCTAGAGCTGACTTTCGCGTTTGAGAAAAAGAATCTGTATTCAGGTGTATTCACCTCCCCCCTACACCTGAAGCACGTCTCAGGACCAACAATTGGTATCAGAGCAGTGTTCTTAATGATCATCGTTTTCTGAATACTGGTCTATCTCGAACAAAATCCTAGGAAAACCCATTTTCACTGCATCTTGCATCTCTTCATTGCATCCTATATCCTATCTTTTTCAATGGCTGATATTTCAGGGATAAGGACGGTACTCATGTTCTCAACAGAGAACTACGCGGTATGGCGAGTGAGGATGGAGCCACATTTAACTTCGCTGCACGACAGCATAACCGATGTCCTGGAGAAAGGACCTATTACTCCGATGATCGACTCAGTCGAACTTGCATTAGACGGAACAACAGGTGCCAGAACCAGCGCGAAGGTTCGCAAGGACAAGAACCTCTTCACTCCTGAAGAGAAGAAACTGCACAACCTCGACCGAGTTGAGCGAAATGCAATACTGATGACCCTCAGTGACTCTTATCTCAGGAGAGTACATGATTGCAAGAATGCAAAGGAGCTATGAGATGCTCTCGTAGTACTGAGCCAAGGAACTCCACAGATCAAAGAGAACAAACTGGAGTTAGAGCTGCAGAAACTCGAGGCTTTCTCTATGCTTCCTGGGGAGTCCATAGATGATTTCAGTGCACGATTCACAAACTAAATCAACATCATCAACGGTCTGGGGAAAATGTCTAGCAACAAGGAGACCAACACGAAGATTCTAGGGGATCTTAGCAGGCCCAAGTGGTATTCTTTTGCTATGTGTATGAGGAGATCTGACTTAAATTCTTTTACTCTTGATTATGTGTTTTTAGAGCTAGAAGCAGTGGAGTTCGAATTCAATCTCCCACACACCCCCGGTGCTGAAGCTGAAGTGCTAATGGATCATGCATATAAGGCATCAGCTAGCACTTCCAGAGCAAGTCCCTCAGCAATAAGCTAGTCAGCCGGAAGCTCAGAAACAATACCTACTGCTGACAACTTGGTTGAGAAGTATACTCTCCTTGCCGTGAAATACCAGAAGAAGAAGGAGATGTTCAGAAGGAAGATGAAAAAGGCTTCCCAAAAATATCAAGGTAAGAGAGATCATAGTCGCTCGAAAAGTGAAACTAAATCTCTATCTGATTGTAGGAATACTGAAGATGCTCCCGTTGAACAAAAAGACACATCTAGAAGGGAAGGCAGAAGCTCAGTATGCTACAACTGCAAAAAGCCAAGACACTTCCAGTACGAATGTCCTGAACTCTCAGCAACTGAAAGTTCTGAAAGGGAAGCCCGACGCGACAAGTTCGTCAAGAAGAGGCAAGTCTACGTAGCTGGAGAGTTGTCCGATTGCTCAAGTGATGAGGAATTGTTCATGGATTCGTCTGATGACGATGCCACATTTATGGCAATCGAGACAGAAGATGTTGAAACGTGTCTAATGGTCGGAGAAGAGACTGAGGTGTTAAAGGACCCTTGGATTGTCGACAGGGGATGATCAAGACATATGACACATCAAAAGAGTCTACTGACCGACTACGTTCAGCAAGAGGGAGCCAGAATTGAGTTTGGTGACAACTCCAAAGGCTAAACAAGGGGATACGACACATTGAAAATAGGGACTGCAGCAGTTCCTAGAGTATCTTATGTTGAAGGACTTCAACATAATCTCCTTTCTGTCAGTCAATTCTGTGATAACTCCAATAAAGTGAATTTTGACGCATGTTTTTGTGATGTTCTTGATAAATCTACAGGAAAAACTGTGTTATCAGGATCGCGGCGAAGGAACATATACTATGCTGAATGGAATACCGCCGAACCTGAAGCTTGCCTGCTTGCACATACGAGGTCAGATGACAAAAGATCATGGATGTGGAACAGACGATTGAGCCATCTGAACTTCAAAATAATGAACAAGATAGCACGCGATGCTAAAGTTAGAGGACTGCCCAACGAAGTATTCAAAAGACATAATAACTGTGAGGCATGTCTGAAGGGGAAGCAAACAAAATCAAGCAATCCACCTATTTCGTCACCTTCCACTGATGGAATCCTTCAGCTGCTGCACATGGACTTATTTGGGCCAGTCAAACTAGTGATGATCAGAGGAAAGAAATATGCTCTTGTAGTCATTGATGACTATTCAAGATATACTTGGGTGATATTCATCGCTAACAAATCTGACGTCAAACTTAAGCTGCCGAAACTACTGATGCGGCTGAGCGCCGAGAAAGATATCAAGATTCAAAGGATACGCTCAGATTGTGGAATTGATTTTCTGAACTCGATGGTGAAAGACTTTTGTGAAGCTAAAGGCATTAAACACGAGACTTCAGCGGCACGTACGCCTCAGCAGAACGTACTCGATGAAAGGAAGAACAGAACAATTAAAGAAGCAGCAAGGACGTTACTCGCAAACTCACGTCTACCATTGAAGTTCTGGGCAGAGGCTACTGACACTGCCTGCTATACTCAGAATCGAACTCTACAGACTCAGATGCACATGAAGACGCCATACGAACTATGGAAAGGGAGAACACCTTCTATTTCGCATTTCCATATTTTTTGTTATCCGTGCTTTATCCACAATAACGGAAATGACCAGTTAAAGATCTTTGATAGCAAGTCAGACCAAGGAGTTTTCTTAGGATACTCCAGGGTCAACAAAGCTTTCAGGGTCTTTAACTACCGGGCCTTTTCTATGGAGAAAAGCCCTCATGTTGTATTTGATGAACTTATTTCCGAGAGCAGGAAGTCAAACTCTCAGCCAGAAGCTGAAGAGGTCAAGTGCAAGCTATAGGATCTAATCTTAAAAGATAACATCGAAAAGATCCAGCATTGTTGGGATGATGATTCAGACGATGAAATTCAGAATCAACCAACAGGCAATGTAGCTGAACCGATTGATTCTACTGAACAGAATCAATCTGAGGTAACTCAGGTCGATGAGGAAACCTATGTGGTAACTGAGATGTCTACTGAGAATAACAACTCATGGGGAACTCTTACTGTTCCTGAGCTAAGTGCCATTGAACCTGGTGACTCAGTAGACCCAACCCTTGTTACTGAATTGCTTCAATCCCAAAATAGTACAACTGAAATTCCTAACACTCCTACTATTTGTGTAGAATCAATTCCCGATTAAGTAACAAGACATCGTTTGTGGCTAGATGTTCATTCTTCCTATCTTATAAATAGCGATCCCTCAGCTAGTGTCAAGACAAGATCCAGATTCTGTCAAGGAGAGAGCTATTTATACTCCTACTTCTTGTCGACTGATGAACCTGAGATAACTATATATATATATATATATATATATATATATATATATATATATATATATATATATATATATATATATGCATGTTATCTCTCACCTTATCATCTTTCCGCCATTTTCGAACGATTTGTGCTATCTGCAACTGTTTCTCTTGCTTAGACTCCTACTGCATCTTAAGCACATATCATTCGGTAATTATTCTTAAACTAAATATGATTTACTAACTAACTCTATTTTCAAGTGCTAACGCTACTTTTGCAGATTTCAGTTACATGAGACGACAACTATTCCCACTAGCGACGTCTGATTCTTGAGGACTTTCAGGAGATCATTTTGGGGAAGAGGGTTCTCTTCGAACCCGTCCTGTCGTTCAGGACATGCGGCGTGGAGTGTATGGCTCCACTCTTCGACGCGCTTGAGAGCTCGGATTTTCTGTCGATTCTCTCTAGGGCTCTGTATCAGAGCCTGCCCCACCAGGTTGCAGAGTTCTTTTTGAACTTTCGAGAGGATGACGATCAGTGCCATATCTCTTCCATGCTCTCTCGGCATGAGGTCCAACCGAATCAGTGGGAGGACCAAGCCACTCAAATGGATATTGAGACATGTCTTCGTCGCAGTTTTGATCTTGAAGACAAAGGAATTTCCCTTGCTAGATACAAGGAATAATCTGTGGTTGAGTATCTCTGTCGATTCAGCGGTTAGGATCACGTTGTCTTCAAAGCTGCTTTTCCGAAAACTCAGCTGCTTCCTCAGTTCCGTGGTCTAGATTATATAGTTAACCACATCTTGATGAGTTTTGCAGGCTCCTATGATCAACTTTTCCACATCCGTGTCCAGATTATGATGGCGATAATGGACGGAGCCCCCGTGAACTGGAACGCTTTCTTTTGAGCTGAGTTCAAAGCTTAGTCTCTTAAGTTCAAAGACTCTGATGAAGGTATGCAGCTGATTCCCAGGGAAACTCCTCTATGGCAATAAAGTCAGTATTTTGATCGAGGATCACTGCCTAGAGAGAGTATCGTTTGCTGATGCTTTGTCAAGACAAGATCCAGGTTTTGTCAGGGAGAAAACGCCTTATATTCCTACTTCTTGTCTACTGAAGAACCTCAATCAATTGAGGATGTGTTGAATGACGCTGATTGGATCAATGCCATGCAAGAGGAGCTGAATCAGTTCACTCGAAACGACGTATAGGAGCTTGTTGACAGACCCCGACATCAACACGTGATCGGAACCAAATTGGTCTTCAAGAACAAGTGCGATGAAAACAACGTTATAGTAAGGAACAAAGCTAGACTCGTGGCAAAAGGCTATTGTTAAGCCGAAGGGATAGATTTCGACGAAACGTTCGCTCCAGTTGCAAGATTGGAGGCAATCATACTATTCTATGTATCCAGCAGATGATAATATTGAACTAACTTGTTATTCTGATGCTGACTACTCAGGTTGCAGGATTGACCGAAAATCAACTTCAGAACTTGCCAGTTCCTCGGTAGTAAGCTCATTTCATGGTTCTCCAAGAAACAACATTCAGTAGCAATGTCAACTACTGAAGCTAAATACATGGTTGCCGGAAGTTTCTGCCCCCAAATCCTTGGCTGAGACAGCAGCTACGAGACTACGACGTCATTCAGAATGAACTCTCGATCTTTTGCGACAGCTTCAGTGCCATTGCAATCACTCAGAACCCTGTTTTCCATACTAGATGCAAGCACGTGGACATCAGGCACCACTTCATTCGTGACCATGTCGAAAAGAAGGATATCAGAATGGAAAAGATCCATGTTGATCGTCGAAGGGCCGACGTACTGACCAAACCTCTAGCTGAAACCAGATTCTGAGAACTTTTAGTGGAGCTAGGTCTGCTGGAACCCACTGACTCAAGTCAGTAAGAGGATTCAGAAGAGATAAGCATTTAGCAAGGGGTAATGCCTACTCTCAGTACTGGACTGGTTCAGTACACAGAGATTCAGCAACCAACTACACGTGGTATCAGCTGACTACAATGCTCAGCTGACAGGTTTGCGTATCTCTTTCAGTAGTCAACCCAATAATCAATGTTGTTACGATATTTGCTCAACATCGTATTCAATACCTTAGAGAATGTCATTTATTACAAACGGTTTCATTATATACACGACATTCTATGCTACATATGCTAAACTCTGCTTTGCATTAAAGGCATGGCATATCAACTTACTCCTATAGGCTATTTACAACTGGATTTGACTTAGGCGACATGTTTACTCATTACTCTTTATATTATAAAATCTTGACCGTCCACTGATAAAAGCGGAATTAAAACCTAACCATCGATCTTCAAACGTTCCATCTTCAAAACTTATATATCTACGTATCTATCCAAAAAACCGCCATTTATGCTTTGCAAATACCTTGATCTCTCTGAGAACCCTAAAGCTTTCAACCTTCTGTCTGCTTTCTTTGCACATTTTCAAAGATTTCCTACGGTAACTGTTATGTTCTATAGCACTCGTACTAACTTATTCGACTTTCAAGTGCTAATAGTTGATCTTGCAGATTAAGATATGGAGAATATCAGTGTCATTGTTCATGTTAATATGGTGGAGATTCTTGAGAAGGATCGTGTCTGATGTGAGCCCATAATGGAGTTCGACTCCAACGACCTCGAGATGCTGGACGATGTGTTTGATGCTCTCAGAGCATCCGAGCTGGAAGGCTTCTTGTCGAAGAAGCCATCGTACATCTATTCGGATCAACATGGAGGAGGTAGAGCCGACCACTTTCAGAGCAGCATTTCCGAATAACAGCATGCTCCCACAGTTTAGGGCCTTGGCCTATGTTGTTACGTAAATACTGACCAGCCAGGCCGGTTCCTTTGATCAGGTGTCCAGGCCGAAGTTGCAAATGATGATGGCCATCCATGACAGGGCCAAGATCAACTGGACAGAATTCTTGCTGAAAGAATTTCAGACGCATTCCGCCAAGTTTGATAGATCTACTGGGCGTTTAAGTGCCAAGGGCAAGCTTCTATATGGGATGAAGCTGTCGGCAATGATCGAAGATTTCTATGGAGATGATCATATTACATACGCTGACAAAGCTTACTTCAATCCGAAGAAGATTAGATTCCATATCCGCGCCAGTGCGCTTCAGCAGATTGGCGTGGGTGCAGCTGAAGAGGGTAAGGGGAAGAGGAAAGCCCCTACTCCAGTTAAGAAGGGTGCTACCCCTCAGAAGAAGTAGAAGAAGGCTTCTGAGACCGCCGTGGTAGTAGCCCAGAGTACTTTCAGACTGAGAGATGAGTCTGATTCTGCTGAGAAGACAGTCTAAGTAGAAAAGGCTGCTTCAGAGAAGAAGGCAACCTCCTCAGCTGAAAAAGAGGACTCAGTAGAACAGGGGACTGCTCTTGAAGTTACAACTCCTACGTCCAGGTCTCCACTGGACATACCCACTATCAACAGTCTTCCCTCTGCTAAGAAGCCAGAGTCTCCAATTGATGTAGATAAGATGGAGACGAGCACTGAAGTCGAGACTCTTGGGTTAGAGATTGATTTGCTTCAGGAAAGAGCAACCCAAGAGATCTCTAAATCAATGCTTGAAATCTCAAGTCACTCTAACTTGGTGAATTTAGCCTGTAGGGATAGACTTCAGATGCTGTTCAGGTTCCAGGACTGGATCACTCTCGAGCGTCTGATCCGATTCAAGTCCTCAGAACTACTGAACTCCAACGAGCTTCAGATCAGTCAGCAAATAGGCTACTCATAACCTGTTGACGTGTGCTCAATCGAGGACCTTAGGGCGGCAATGATGGCTTTGCTTGAAGATAGGAATCCTTCAGCAACCGTCCCTACCAAGGGTTCTGATCCTGATGATCAGGACTCACCCAATGATGCAGGCCATGAGAAGCCTGTTGAGGGTTCTCAACAGGAGGAGGGAGCTCAACCCTCAGCTGATCGACTTATCAGCTCTCTTCCTCCTGGCTCGGCGGCTATATGAACCTCTTACTACTCAGACCCAGGACAACTTTTACTGTGGTCTACCTATGAGGTTGCCCCTGTCGCAAAACGCTAAAAGTCAAAATCAGTAGCCATGGCTCTCAGGACACAAGGGACATAGAATTGCCTCCTTGCAAGGAATGTCCATAAAGTCTGGAAGAAAGCTACGACAGCTCAGTGCGAGGAACTTAGGGCACTGAAGACTTCAGTACAAAATGCTCATTTCCCTGACTTCTCTACTATCCTCAAAGATACTTTAGCCGCAAAGAAAGCTAATTTTGACGTTCAGCAAGTGTCCATTCAGACATCGATGACTGCTGCCCACACTTATCTTCTTGAATCATTGAAGGCAGCACAGTCGGATCATCTGACCAGACTCTCCACTCTCACTTAGGCTCATGAACTCAGGATCTCTACTATTCATAAGGAGTATGAGGAGAAGATGGATGCCAAGCAAAAAGAAATCCAAGACCTTGTAGATTCTTCTTACCGCATGTATGGTGAAGATCTCATTACTGAGAGGAATGATCTACACAAGAAATTCGAAGGTCTTCAGAAAACTTTGGATAAGCTATCTACTGCTTAACAAGCGCTGAACTCCAAGGTTATCTCGCTTCCCACCCCTCGCGTATTGGATGATGTCAAAAAGGGGGAAATGATAGTCAAAGGGAAAAGGTCAGTTTAGGGGACCAAAGCTATATGGTCTCCCACTGACCTGATTCCACTAACTAAGGGGGAAGAGTTAGAGACAGGTATGGCCCAGGGTGTCTCAGGCACATGAGATGTAAGTGCTGAGACTGGCCCAAGTGCTCAGGACCCAAAGAAGTAGGAACAAGCACTTCTGACTCTCAGAAGCATATCAAAGAAGTTGCCGAATTCCTAGAGGGGGACTCAGAAGATGAAGAAGGGCCTCCTCTGCCCCCACTAGTATCTAGAAAGGGAAAGAAAATTCTAAAGGTTCCTACACCTCACAAATCCCTGAAAAGATACATCAGCCCAGCTGAACAAGCTCAGATTGAAGCTGGCGAGAAGTTAGCAAGAGAGTTGGCTGAGGCTGAGGCAGCAAATAAGCCTAAGAAGGCTCCCACAAAGGCCAGAACTAAGGTTCCTGCTAGGAAACCAACTAAGAGGCCTGCTGTCAGAAAGCTTATCCTCAGCGATGAAGCTGATAAAGAGAAAGAGAAAGAGAAGGAAGCTGAAAAGAAAAAAGCTACTGAATCACAGCAGCAAGGACAGAAAAAGAGAGTTGAGTCGACAATAGAAGAGATGATCAACTTAAGCATTATTGCCCTGGATAAAAGAGCTGAATATCACCAGCTTGAAGAATACAGACGACAAGAAGCTCTAGCGAAAGAGAAAGTTGTTGAAGAAACCAGAGAAGCTGAAAGGCTGAAGCCTAGACCTCCTCCTCCGAAGGACATGGACATTCCATCTTCTTCAAAGCTCAGGAGAGGCCGCAGACCAAATGATCAGAAGATGCATAGGTGGCCTCGAGTTGACAAATGGATGCCCTGAGAGAAGACTCAGCTGTGGGAGACCCTCAAAGTTGAATTCATCAAACGTTTCTACGTTTGGCAATTTTGGCCTAACTATTATAAGAATGATGCCATTGCTGATTGGCTCTATAAGTGTGATTTAGAGATCTACAATATAGTCGAGAAACCCATTGAAGATAATGTCAATGTTCAAACTCCGACTTTCAGGACACGGCCCCCACCTCAGAAACTAGACGGATCTCTATACACCGGCGTGATTGAAGGCGAAGTCAGGAATGCAGCCATAGCTCTTGAGCTTGATTCTAATGATCCTGAAGACGTTTCGAAGATTCAGAACCTGCGAAGAGACACTTTCAAGCTATATGGACTCCCTCTGCCCGAAGGAAAGACTTTAAGGTAATGATTCAACGCTTCAGGAGATAGTCTTCATAGGTCTCTATTGTTTTGTTTAGTGTAGCAAGTGATGTATCTTTACTGAATATTTCACATATATATACACATCATCTGTTACTTGGCCTGACAACCTCTTATTGTCTCCATGGCCTACTTTGTCTTACTTTAACACTCAGAATCACCCAAGTGATTACTGACTCACACACTCACTGCTTATCTTTGTTTGTCTGTTTTCGCTAGGTTTGATTGATGTCTAGGAGGAAATTGCGTTGGGAGAATTTTTTTTTTTAGATAATTCTGTAAACTCCCAACGGTCCTCAGTAGATTAGAAACTAGACAGTGCAACTCCACTGACTCTTCTTGTAACATTTGTAAGGAGTTTGTACCTGATAGTTTATAGTGTTAGCTGATGGTGATAGGTTTTGGCATCATCAAATAGGGGGAAATTGTTGGGAGTTGATTCAGCAATAGAATGTTTAGAAGATTTGGCTGATCCCAAAACCCTAATTTGATTGGTGAACCATTCATTTGTGTTTGTAACGCCTTGGACTCTGAGAGTTTCAGACTCAGTAGACTTGCTTTCAGCATGGTCCCAGGCTTAGAAGTTATGTCTGCTGAAACTTACTACACTATCCGCCTCAGTACCATTGAGTGAAGATTCAGTAGTCTTTGGACTCGGCAGAGTCGGCAGAACCTGGACTCAGCAGAGCAAGTTTTGCGAACTCGTAGTCGACCTTCAGTAGAGTTAAACTCAGCAAGAGTATACTACTGAACCCCTGGTCAGACTCAGCAACGGCCTGACAGTTTCCTTAACTGTCAGTGGTCTTCAAAGAATAAATCAGTAGAGTTATCCAAGGTAGTACACATCAAAGAAGTCAGCTTCAATATCTGCCTTGAAGTTTGAATGTCTCAACAACTTTCTACACCTCGAAAAATGACAGGCAACCAGCTGTCAAAGTACTGTAAAAGCTACAAGTCAACCACTTTCCTGAAAAAGATAGTAGACTCTGTACGATTTCAAAAGAGCCGACAGTTCTTCTCCAACGGATCTATCCATAGCTCACCTCTATAAATAGAGGGAAAATCTAATCGTTGAATACACGAGAGGATACACAATATACGAGCATTGAACAAATAAGAACATAAGCTTTCCGCGAAGAACTGCAGAGAAAACAACCAACCGCAAAAAGCACTCATACTGCTCTAGGGAACCCAAGCTCCATAGAATCAAAGCCTCTAGCATCCAAGTCGAACCCAGATAGATTATTCCTCACTGTTCTTCACTCTAGAAGCCCTTTCTTGTTCCCTTTCCTTCTAACCAAAGCTCAACTGAACTTATCTATAACTTAGAACCGAAGGAGTTCATCTCTTGAACTATTCTTATTGTTAAGAACTCCTTCATCGTTGGAGAATCGTTCAAACATATTTTGTTTGACTTTGTAAACTGAGACTTGCTCAGTATAATCACAAGGTTGTGTTTGTCCTTTGTACAAACCGACTGAGACTAACTTAGTATATTAAAATAGCCTTCTGCCTTGTTCAGGACAGTGGATGTAGGATTTTGGATATCCGAACCACTTTAGAAGTCGCTGTGTCATTTTACTGTTGCATTGATTTACTTTTCATTATGAAAACTATTTACAAAATCATTCAACAGAGTTTCAGTAAAAAGCTTAACTGAGTGCACTAATCTACTGAAACAGTTTTAATTAATAATGTTTTCAAACCAAACTGAATCGGGCCTACATATTTCCGCACGCTACTGAACTTCTACTGAACGATATAGAATTCTGACATCAGTCAGCTAGCAAACCTCAGTATAGTCAGTCACTTTGTCCACGCGATCTAGAACAACTTTTCTGGTCTTCTGAATCCATTCAGTAGACAATCTCCGTACTCGGACTGTTCGCGTTCAAGTTTGAGAAAATGGTTTTCAGGTGTATTCACCCCGCTCCCCCCCGCCCCCTCTACACCTGAATATTTGACTCGGGACCAACAGAGAATGTAGTCACCTCCGTTTCTTCCTCGTTGTCTAGATGGATGTTAAAGTAGAATTCTATTACTTGACGGGGAAGATGGTGTAATGGTCATCGAGTGAGAAAGGTATCGATTCCCAACGCTTTCAATGCGTCATAGATAGGCTCCATGAAATCTATTTCAGAGTCGTACAAGTCCATCACTGGTTCAATCCAGATCCTTTCTGCGATGATTGTGTTGATCTCTAAAGGTGTGAGGACGATGATGTCCGAACTCGTTGCCACTACTCATGGGGGAGATTCTGCAAGATGGGGCGTTATAACTTGAAAGTAGAGTAAGTTAGTTTAGTTTGTAAGATAATTTTACCGTAAAGCAAGTACTTGGAATAGTAGCAGGAGTCGATGCAAATAAGAGATGTAGAGCACTTGAATACGATAATGGCAGAAAATATTTTTGATATGATCAAGGGTTTTTTTATCTAATATTCAAATATGAAGCGGTTTCTAAATTAATGGATGAGATTAAAAGTTACATTTAAGTGGGCGGACATGATTTAAAATTTTAAAACAATAATCATTATTGTGCCGCCTCGGTCAAAACGTATGTTTATATGTCTAAATCTAGTAAGATGAGAGGATGTGCATTTAATGCGCCACAGTTAGTATATGGAATGTCGCATTTTTAATGAAAATATTTTTTATTGATGACTCTCTTTAGGAATTTATAGCGGGAAATAAATGCGATCCATGTACTAAGATTTAACATTGAGTTTGACGCGCAAACTTGTCAGCTAAGCATAGTAGTCAGCTGATACCACTTAGATGATAATGAACGAGTTTAGTATTTCTGGCACATTCCCCCTTGCTAAATACTCTCCATCTGAGTCCTCTTATTAACTTGGGTCAGTTGAGATCAGAAAACCTAACTCTACTGAAAGTTCTCTGAATCTGGTTTAGTTGTGATCGTTGTTTTCACACAAAATAAAATTTCTGCACACACTCAGAATCTTATAAATAGTATAGACCTGGGTCAAACTGATGGAATTAAAGAGGAGGAATTGATTACCTTCCTCCACGTATGTTGTTGCAGCTTTGATTGTTGCTCATGTTTGGAGCTTTTGGAATGTGTCCTGGCCCTTTCCTTCCTCCGCATGGACATAGATCTGAAGGAAATGAAAACTGCTCTCACACTCTCACACGTTCTCACGTCTGTGTTTCTTAGAATTGAACTGGCGTGAATCATGAATGAATTTTGAACTTGTGTATATCATATTTATTATATAATGTATAAAACATTATATTATATTATATTATAATTGTGGTCCATTAGTAATGATATTGCTAATGGGCTTCCAATAAATTAATAATAATTGGGTCATCTATTTATCAATTAATTGGCTCAGCCAAATAATTCAAGATAAATAGTTTCCATATTATTAAATAATGTATAAATACATTAATCTATTAATAATAATTTTTTAGAAAGCAGAATAAATATTGGCAGCTAATTGGGTCAGGCCAGGGATTCAATACAAGAAATAAAGTCGGGCCTCAAATTAATTAATTATCTATGCTCAGTTCACAGCAAAATTAATTAATAAACACAGATCATTCCATTAAAGAATTTGTGCTGACTTACCCCTTTATCCTAACTTGAGCATGGGCTTGTATTTTAACTTAATCGATCCCCATATTTAAGATAGAAATATCCGTTAATTAATTAAGCTCACTGACTGCTTAAATTAACTAACATTGTATCATATTCCTAAGCAGTACCACTCGAACTCATTAACACACCTGAACTTAATCAACCGGGCGAGTTTAGTGTGCTAATCCTTTCGAGTTCCTCAGGGGATATTATCAACCCATTTTACTAGGATACGGTTGCAAGATACAAAAAACAAGCCTGAGCCACAAATGACTACTAACACCGAAGATACATAGATCCGGTCGTGATGACATTCACCACAGTAGGTCAAAGTGATAGATAGTGAAATGCACTCAGCTGAAGTCTTACCAATCTTAAGACTAGTTAAGTCACCAAGATATTGGTTCTCCACTAAGGTCAGTCAGGAGAACACATCTCACTGTGATCCATCAATACACCACCTTAAGTGTATCAGTATAGACATGCAGCTAAAACAAGCCACTTCTTATCTAAACTACAGCTTAAAACGACAACTTATCCTGAAGTTGTCTCTGCTGTGATAACTGTTTATATCTGGTCAGTTCAACCAATTTGTGTAGTCTTCTGTGATACCCGACACACTACACAAATCTAACTTTTATACAAGATAACAGATTACATGTGAAAATATTTATATTTATCAGATAGGAGAATAAAATAGTGGTAAGGACAAAATACATTGTATACAAGCATAAATTTTTTTTCCAATATGCAAAATCCCAACAATTCTCCCACGTATACTAAAGTAAACTTTTAGTATACAATGTGTCAGTTCTAGTACTAACTAGTACTCAGCTATCTATCCTATCTATCATTGTATCTTCTCCCACTTATACAAAAGTTCTGCAGTCGTAAGTGGGGGGGGGCATCTCTAACACTCGTAAGCCACGAACATGCTTCTCGTAAGCCCGGATTCGTAAGCTCTTTGTGAAAAGATCAGCTAGGTTGTCTTCGGTTCCAATTTTGTCAATCACCACATCTCCTCGAATTACGAATTCTCATATAATGTGGTACTTCATGTCTATGTGTTTAGACGCCATGTGGGATCTAGTTTCTTTAGAATTCGCCATTGCACCCGCATTATCACAATAAATTGTGATTGCCTTAGGCAAATTAGGAACAATATAAAGATCTAGGAGGAAAATCTTGAGCCAAATTGCCTCCTTCGAAGCTTCTCAAGCATCCACATACTCTACTTCCATGGTTGAGTCCGCAATGCTTTTCTACTTTGCACTCCTCCATGAAATGGCTCCACCTCCCAAGGTAAACACATAACCTGAGGTAGACTTTTTTTCATCTCTGTCAACCTGGAAATCCGAATCTGTATAACCCAAAGGCACTAGACTGTTTGACTGGTAAACACTAGAAGGTCGTCTACGTAAAGTGCAAGAAACACCACAGATATGTTAACACAGATACGGTACACACACACCTCGTTAGGACATGATACAAAATCATAGGATTTGACTACCTCGTCAAAGCGCTGCTGCCATAACCGGGAAGCTTTCTTATGTTTATAGACTTCTTAAGCTTCCAAACTAGATGCTCTTCGCCCTCTTTTACATAACCTTCTGGCTATTTCATGTAGATGCCTCTACCTTCTTCAAGGTGACAGTTTAAGAACGCGGTCTTGACATCCATCTGCCAGATCTCTAGGTTCATGTGAGCTGCTATGGCAAGGAGAATCCGAATGGATTTGATCATTGCTACAGGGGAGAAGGTCTCCTCATAATCGATACGCTCTTTCTGGGTAAAACCCTTCGCCCCTAGCCTGGTCCTCTCTTTATCTTGTATACCCACTTACTAAAGATAGCCTTATAGCCCTCAGGTAGTTCTGCGATCTTGTGTACATCCATATAAATTATGGACTCAAATTCCGAGTCCATGGCGATTTGCTATGAATCTACATCTATATCTCCCACTACTTCGTTGTAAGTCCAAGGATCCACGATATCTTATTCATCTACTGGGAGATGATCAGACGTCTCCCTAGTGAACATATACCGATCAGGTGTAAATATCACCCTCCCACTACGTCGAAGAGTGTCAAGCGTTGTGTTAACAGATTGTGCATTTGCTCGTGGAGCTCTATCTTGCACAAGTGGCTCTGTGAGTGGATCTCGATCACCTTGTAATTCCTCAAGGATGATCTCGACTCGAGACTTGTGATTACTAATAAAATCCTCCTCTAAGAACCGAGCGTTGGTGCAAACAACGATAATCTATTCTTTAGGATCATAAAAGTAACCACCTCTTGTTTCCTTCGGATAGGGGTGGACGCGGGACGGGTACCCGCGCTGCGGGTACCCGTTTGCGGATACCCGCGCCTGCGGGTAATTGATTTTAATACCCATTCCCATTCCCGCATAGAGCGGGTACTCGCATGCGGGTACCCACGCGGATACGGTACGGGTACGGGTTTACCCGCAAATATTACCACCTATTTATGATATATTTAAATTCATAAATAAAAATTAAAAAAATACCAATAAATGAAATAGTGAAATTATAGAGTTAGGTCATGGGTGCGTGCGTCGGTGCGTCGGCGAGTTTGCAACTGCGTGCGTTGCCAAATGCTAATTGCCATTTTATTTCTAGTAATTTAATTTATTTCTTATTTTCCTTAACCCTACTTCTTATTAGTATAAAATTAAAAATAGTCTATAATTACACTTACACACCTAAGGGCTAAGACTAAGAGGCTCCGACCTCATGTAAAAAAAAATTGTATGTTAGTGCGGGTACCCGTTCGGGAACGGGTATCTAAGAATAAAACCCGTTCCCGTTCCCGACCAGTTTGATTTTTTGCGGGTACCCACGTAACGGGTACCTGTACCCGTTTTTCCCGACTCGAACGGGAAATACCCGAACGGGACGGGTACGGGCGCGGGAACCCGAATTGTTTGCCCACCCCTACCTTCGGATACCCTATAAACAGCATAACCTCTGAACGTGGCTCCAACTTGTCGACCTGCTTATTCTGCACATAAGTAGGACATCCAAATCTTTATGTTGTGTATATTGGGCTTGTGCCCGCTCCACAACTCGACCGGATTAGTGTTAACCGACTTGGATGGCACACGGTTTAGTAAATATGCCGCAGTCTGAAGGGCATATCCCCAAAAGGAAATCGGCAAAGTTACATAACTTAGCATCGACCGAACCATCTCTAAGAGAGTTTGGTTCCTTCTCTCTGACATACCATTCTGCTGAGGCGTGCCCGGTGTTGTCAGTTGGGATGTAATCCCACATTCTGTCAAGTAATCCTTGAACTCGTTGGACAGGTATTCTCCACCACGATCAGATCGCAGTGTTTTGATTTCTTTACCTAACTTCTTCTCCACATCTGCTTTGAATTCCTTAAAGGTTTCGAAGCAATCCGACTTGTGGCGAAGAAGGTAAACATATACATACCTCAAGTAATCATCTATAAATGTGACAAAGTACTTATACCCTCCACGAGATTGTGTAGACATAGGTCCACACAAGTCAGAATGAATCAAAATTAGTGCTTCTGTGGCTCCATAACCTTTAACCTTAAAAGGCCTAGTCACCATCTTTCCTTCCAAGCAGGATTCGCAAGTTGGAAATGGTTCCACTTGGAGAGACTCCAATGATCCATATTTGACCAACCTTTGGATCCTATTCAGATTGATGTGACCTAGTCATAGATGTCATAGATAAGTTTGATTTACCATAGAAGATTCCTTCCTCTTCTTAGGATTTGATGATGAGGAAGCAACATTAATATACTTACGCAGTTTAAAAGTAATAGTATATAAAGATCCGTTTAATCGCCCACCACAGCTAAAATCATCGTCTTTAACGATAGGATTTATAACCATCCGTGGTATAGAGTTTTGAAATAGAAATAATGTTTCGCCTAAACTCAGGCACATATAAAACATCTTTAAGTACTAAAACAGAACTATCAAAAGATAGATGTAAATCTCCAATGACAATTCCAGGAACTGTAGATCCATTACCCATTGAGACTACCACCTCGCCATCGCTCAATTGCCTTTTCTACAAGAAACCTTGTAACGTGTAACAAACATGATCTGTTCCCTCCGAATCCACTACCCACTCGTGGGTAGAAAAGTAAACTAGAATAGTCTCGTCTCTTTCTATTTTGCCTTGACATCTGAATAACAATTCTTCCAGTGTCTTTTCTTACCACACTTGAAGAACTTTCCTTTCTCCTTTGGCATTCGGATGCTGCACGTAAGGACCGTCTTCTTACTCCTACTGCTCTTCTTGAAATGTCCACATTTTCTGCTCTTTTTCTGGTTTCTGCCTTTCAGATGATTCCTTGAGCTACTAGTGATGTTTAAGACTTGAACACCCTTACCCTTTTCTATAACCTCTTTGACCGCTACCAAAGAATTGAGTAATTTACTCAGAGTAATCTCAACCATAGACATAGCGGTCCTAAAACATAAGTTCTTATAAGACCTTGTAAGAGCATTTATTGGAATAGTAAGATATCTCTTCCACTCTATGAAAATATTTAAACCCGTTAGGGTTTGGTTGGTGAGACCGATTAGGAACTTATAAAAATTATGAACAGACATATCTAAATATATAATTTAAAAATTTAAAAGCATGTAAGAAACTTATATTTACACACAATTCGTAATTAATAATCATTGTAACCATTTATAAAAATAATGATATTAAAAATCTCGAACAGCTCTAGAAATTCCACTCGTAAGCCACGCAGGTGGATGTTTACTAGCGTAACCGTAAACCGAGCTATTTACCTAGCTCTTTAATTCCAATTCATGCCTAAGTTCTTAGGACGATTGGAATTAATAGTTTGATATTCTAGACCATGTCACTATTAAAACGCGGGAAGGGACTTCGAGGGAAGTGAATTGTACCTGCGGTGACATCTAAGCAATGACCATAATTTGACCAAATTAGAATAAAATTCTTGAAATTAACATACTTACGAGAACCATGCCGCATTCAATTTGATCTAATTAGCCATCCAATTTAATTATTATCTTCTAGAGTCTCGTGTTTACTAGGCACGCAAGCCACGCAGGTGGACGTTTACGGCTGCACTCCCACTACTCAATAATAATTAAATATTATTTTGGAAAACTCATCTAACAAAACTTGTAGCTCAAAGATGCAAGTAAGCCACGCAGGTGCACGCTTACTAACATTATCTTACTACTTTTATATAGAGTCCAATTAAATGGAGGTCTGATGAAGTGTTTAATATCCAATTTAATGGAATCTAATTAAACATTTAATTTTAAAAATTGCTTAGTCTTTTTATTCAAAAGGTTTGTTCAGATTCATGCTAAACCAAATAAATCCTAAAGCATGCAAGTTCTAGGCGCACATTATTAAACGTGCTCGTGAAAAATAAAGCATGCTTTAATACGACATAAATCCTATTTTCATGTTTTTCTAAGCGCAATTAATTGCATGCAAAAACATAAGAATAAATAAATGAGAAAATAGAAAATTTAAAACGTCGTTATCAGGCTTAAAACACACAGATAAAATTCTATCCATTACAAAGCCGATCAAAATACAAGTTTTTGAAATCTTCAAATCTTCGAATCTGAAAACTGCATTGAACACGGCCTCGGGAACAAATCCACATCAGTGCCACGTCAATAGACGGGCTGCCACGTGGCAACCACATCAGCTAGGGCTGACATCAGCGTGCCATGTCAGCACCTTCTTCAACCTTGTTGCGCGCCGCCGCCCCCGGCCTCCTCCGTCGTCGCTCTACGTTCCAGTCGTCACCCGGATATCTGGGTAGTGCCAAACGAACGATAATTTTTGCAACCGCGATAGGATTCCGCGCAATTGTGCAACCCATCGCCGGCGACCTCCGTCGGTCAAAATTACGTGTTTTCGAGTCGCGATTCGATCAATTGAAAGAGGGGAAACGTAATTGGAATACTCACGACCACCGTTAACGGATTCCGGCCAAGATTAGTTCATCAATTTCCTGAATTTCAAATGATTCGCCGGAAAGAATTCATGATGTGCACCAAACTTCAGACATTGATTCTGGTCGCATCCTGTGTCTGATGACCCCATACAACCTATCGACGTGAAGCTTATGAGTTGATGAATCTAAAGGGTTAAGCTGATCGTCAATCAAACACCGGATGTACCGGGGATGTTGGGTGATGATTCAGTCCTCAGCACAGTTTTACATAGTGGGAAATGATTCTATCTTCCGTAGTGAAATGCACTCAGTAGGCTTATACCCTGAGTGATCCCATGAAGATTTGAAGATCCCAAAACCCTATCTGATTGGTGAACCATTCCTTTGTAATTGTTTTTGTCTCTGAGGATTCGGACTCGGTAGACACTCTGCATTTGGTTCAGGGCGGTCAGTAGATTATCGCCCACGGCCTGGATATAGAAGACTCGGTATGTGCTTGGACTCGGTAGGAGCAAGATATGCGAAAGACTCGGTGAGACCGAACTCGGCAGAGTAGTTCATCGAACTAAGAGCCGACCTTCGGTAGAGTAAATTCGAGTACTCTCTACGGGACCCGGACTTCGATAACGGCAGATAGTCTTACGACCGTCGGATCTTTTGAACAACAATTAGCATAGTCAAATACGAGGAAGAGAGAAGTCAGCTTCATTATGCCTCGAAGTCTGTTTTGTCTCAACTAACCTCGGCAAATGACAAGCCAACACCTGTCCTTACCTGCTAAAGCTGCAAGTCAACAACTTTCCGGAAAAGGAGGGAAAGGACACTGTCACCTTTTTCAAAAGAGCCGTTAGCTACCAAAAGAGTGAGATAAAGGGATCATCGTCTCCAACGGATCTTTCCTAATCTCTTCTCTATAAATAGAGGGATGATTCAAGTTTTTTCATAAGCACGCAGAGAGCCAAAAAGCAACGAACGAGCCAACACACTCTCGAGCAAGAAAACAGAAAAACGAGCAAAAACAGAATATCGCATAAGTCTTCCGCAAGAACTTAAAGAACATTCTCCGGCGAAAGACTACCTTCTAGCTCTTAGGGAACCAAGCTAAACAAATATAAAAGCCTCTAGTATCCAAATCGACGATACACGAACTCAAAGCTACAACTCAGCTGTTCATCGATCTAGAAGCCACTTTCTCGTTCCCTATCCCTCTAACCCTAAGCTCAACTGAATTTATCCATAGCTTAGACGAAGGGGTTCACCTTTGAACCTTATCCTTATTGTAAAAGGACCCCTTCATAGTTGGAGAAGTTTGTCAAACACTTTAGTTTGATACCCGTTGTAAACTGAGACTTGCTCAGTATAAATTCCAAGACGCGGCTTTGTCCTGTGTACAAGCTGACTGAGACTAACTCAGTATAATAAATAGCCTCCTGACCTTTCGGGACAGTGGACGTAGGATCCTGTGCATCCGAACCACATTAAAAATCTCTGTGTCTCTTATTTACTGTTGCATTGATTTTAACGGTTCATACTGAATATCATATCTTTAAAATTATTCAACTAAGTTTCAGCATACTTATCTGATTCACTCTTCTGAACTGAAACTGTTTTTAAGAAAATGTTTTTCCACTCAACTGATTTGGGCCTACACATTTCCGCACCACTGAACTCTATCTGAAGATACTGAATTCTGACTTAGTCAGCTAGCAGATCTCAAAAGAGCCAGTACCTCTTTGCCTTAACACGATTCAGAACAGCTATTTGGTCTGCTGAACTCTTTCAGTACGGCACACTCCTGAACGGGACTGTTCGTGTTACAAGTTGAGAAATAGGTTTTAGGTGTATTCAGAGCAGGAGTTCTATATGACTCTTGTTATCTTGAAACTGGTCTACTTGAACGGATCCGGAAAATCGTTTTCACTGCATATCACTCTTCATTCATATCATTATTTAACATGTCTGATATGTCAGGAATAAGAATGGTACCTATGTTCTCAGTAGAGAACTATGGTGTATGGCGAGTCAGAATGGAGGCTTATCTGACTTCTCTCCACGACAGCATGACCGAAGTACTTGAGGAAGGACCTATCGTTCCTATGATCGATAGTGTCGTGACTCGGAGATCCAGCATTGGAGGAGGAATGGTGACCGGGAAGAAGATTCCCAAGGACGAAGTCTCTTCACTCTTGAGGAGAAGAAACTTCACAATTTAGACCGAGTTGCCAGGAATGCCATACTAACCACTCTTAGTGATTCTTATCTCGGCAGGGTTCAGGAATGCAAGACAGCAAAAGAGCTCTGGGATGCTCTAGCGCTACTGAGTCGGGGGATTCAGAAGATCAAAGCTAACAAACTTGCGCTGGAACTCCAAAAATTGGCCTGGTGACAAAATAGAAGATCTAAATGTCGGATTTACAAATCTGATGAACTCCATCAACGGGCTGGGAAAGACATTCTCCAACCGAGAAATGAATCTCAAGATACTGAGGGTACTGCCAGATGGACATTGGACTCCTTTTGCCACCTTACTACGCCATTCTGATCTAGATGTTGCTACTCCTGACCATATCTTTTCAGAACTTCAGGCAGCGGAATTCGAGTTCGACAGACCTCAACGGAAGCAGCAAGCTGAAGCTGACACCAAAATTGACCATGCTTTCAAAGCATAAGTCAGCACAGCATCTCCTGCGTCAAGCAAAACTGAACCTTCACTAACTGACATACAAGAAGGAAGTTTAGCTCAGAAGTACGCACTGCTCGCTGTAAAATATCAGAAGGAGAAGGAGAGGCGCAGAAAAGTGACTAAAGCCTATCGAGAAACAAAAGGTAAGTCCGAATATACACCAAAACGCGCTCCTGACTCGAACACTTCTGAATACAGGAAAAGAGATGACTTAGCACCTTCAAAAGAAAGCGAAAACAAAGAAGAAAGAGTCATCGCTTGCTACAACTGCAAGAAGCCAGGACACTATCAGTATGATTGTCCTGAGCTTAGTAGTGCTGAACGGGCAGCATGCAAAGCAAGGAGAGAGAAGTTTGCCAAGAAGAGACAAGCTTACATTGCTGGCGAACTCTCAGACGACTCAGAAGAAGTCGACTCCTTCATGGATTCATCAGATGATGAAACTGCTTTCATGGCTTTGGAGCTTGAAGCTGAAGGAAGCACTGAAAAGTGTCTGATGGCAGGAGAAGAAGATGAGGTAAACTCTCATGCATCTTTTAACTCTCCTTCACACTGCACACACGACACTATTTCAGGTGCAGATGAGAATCTGGACGTCAGCTCAGCATATGAAGAACTATTAGACGAACAGATTTAGATGAGTCTGCAGCTCAGTAAGACTCTTCAGGAATTGGATACCCTGAAAGTGGAGAATCAGAGACTTTCTCAGGAGAGTCAGGTCTCTACTGAGTCTGAAGGACTTGTGTTGAAACTCAGGGAGGAGATAAACTCTCTGTTGGCCAAGTCTCAGCATCAAGAAGATCAGATCTCACTTCTGACCAAGGACTTAACTCAGAAAGATACTGAACTGAGTCTACTGAAGCAACAACTATCAGGACTTCAGACCGAGCACGACACACTGAAGAAAAGTGATGATGTCTGGAGGAACCTGATGACTGAGAGGTACATGGGCGCTGAAAAGAAGCTGGAGGCTATGCTAGCAAGCAACAAGCCCAAGCACTGCAAGGAAGGTCTTGGTTTCAGCCAGGGTGCTTCCTCATCTACCCCCGTACACTCAGAAGTGCGACTTACTGATAGGTTTGTTCAAGGGGAAACAATCAATGCTGAAATACTGAATCCCCTAGCCAAAAACAAACAAAAGATGAAGGCACCTCATCCTACACATTAGCATTCTGATAAGAAGATCAGTACCAAAATACCCCAGTTCAGTCAAGGGGGAACTAGCAAATCCAAATGGGCTGATCAATATAGACCACCTCAGCTGACACATCCTGCTCAGTATGGCTCATATTATTTTGATCCTATAGTCAGAAGAGGACCCAAGAGTCAGAAGAAAAAGAAGAAAATCACACAAAAGGCAAAGGTCAGCAGTCCACCAGCTCAGAAGATCCAGACTCCTGAACCCGAAAAGCCTAAGATGTCAGCTTCGACCAGTCCAGTGGTCAAGTACGTTAACTCAAGTGGAAAGAAGATGTCTGAGACCACTAGGGTCGTAAGACAAATTTGGGTTACCAAAACTAACATCTAAGGACCCAAAATCAAAAATAAAGGGTACCTGAATATAATTCTATTTTGCAGGTGCACAAAGACCCATGGTACGTGGATAGCGGATGTTCAAGACACATGACGTACCAAAAGAATCTACTGAAGAATTATATCCCTGAAGAAGGACCCAGAATCAAGTTTGGAGACAACGCTAAAGGCTACACAAGAGGATTTGGAACACTCAGCATTGGAACTGCCACAGTCCCTAGAGTATCATATGTTGAAGGACTTCAGCACAATCTTCTCTCTGTTAGTCAATTTTGTGATAACTCGAATAGAGTGATATTTGACGCTGGTTTCTGTGATGTTATTGATAAATCCACAGGGAAAACAGTGTTATCAGGTTCGCGCAAGAAGAACATATACGTAGTTGACTGGAACTCAGCTGAACCTGAAGCTTGTCTGTTGGCGAAAAACGACAACCGAACGGGGTGGCTATGGCATAGGAGACTCAGTCATCTCAACTTTAAGATGCTCAACAAACTTGCAAGAGACACTCTAGCAAGAGGACTGCCGAATGAAGTATTCAGCAAAGACACTCAGTGTGAAGCATGCTTGAAGGGAAAGCAAACAAGGAATCAAAATCCTCCTGTTCCATCTCCTTCCACTGACGGAATCCTTCAGCTGCTACATATGGATTAGTTCGGTCCAGTCTCTCCAGTGACGATCAGAGGCAAGAAATATGCTTTAGTGGTCATCGATGACTACTCGCGCTATACTTGGGTCATATTCATTGCCAACAAGTCTGACGTCAAAACAAAGTTACCAAGGCTTCTGAAAAGGCTCAGTGTCGAGAAGAACACAAAGATTATCAAAATCCGTTCTGACAGAGGAACTGAGTTCCAAAATTTTATGTTGGAGGAGTTCTGCAAAACTGAAGGAATAAAGCATGAGACTTCAGCTGCACGCACACCTCAGCAAAATGGAGTTGTTGAACAAAAGAACAGAACTCTAAAAGAGGCAGCCAGAACTCTACTCGCAGACTCAGGACTCCCAACCAAATTCTGGGCAGAAGCTACTGACACTGCATGTTACACTCAGAACCGATCTCTACTGACAAAGCAACAGAAGAAGACACCATATGAACTATGGAACGGCAGGAAACCTTCTCTATCCTATTTCCATATTTTTGGTTGTTCGTGCTTTATCCACAATAATGGGAAAGATCACCTGAAAACCTTTGATGGCAAGTCAGATCAGGGAGTGTTCTTAGGATACTCCGGGTCAACAAAGCTTTCGGGGTATTCAACTATCGAACCCTTTGCGTGGAGGAAAGCCCTCATGTTGTTTTTAATGAGTTTGCTACCGAAGACGGGAGCAATAACTCTAATTCGAATCGAGGACATCGTGAGACGACTACGGGATCTAAGCCTAAAAGATAAAGTCGGAAAGATCCAGCTTTGTTGGGATGATGATTCAGATGAGGAAACTGAAGACAAGTTTACTGAATCTCAACCAGCAGAAAATGTAGCTGAACAGATTGACTCTCCTGAACAGAATCATTCCCGTGTAACCTGGGTCGATGAAGAAACCACAGAGGTAACCGAGACCACTCACGAGAATAACGACTCGGGGGGAACATCCAGTAATGTTCCTGAGCTGAATGCCCCTGAACCTGGTGACTTAGTAGATCATGCTCTCACTACTGAATTGCTTCAATTTCATAACAGTACAATTGAAATGCCTAACTCACCTACTATCTGTGTTGAACAAATTTCAGATGAAGAGCTGAAACATCGTAGATCGTGGCTAGACGCTCACACTGCTGATCTAATTATTGGAGATCCCTCAGCAAGTGTAAAGACAAGATCCAGATTCTGTCAAGGAGAAAGCGCATTATTTTCTTGCTTCTTGTCTACCGACGAACCTCGGACGATTGAGGATGCACTAAAAGATCCTTGGCCGGATCATAGCCATGCGAGAGGAGCTGAATCGGTTCACGAGAAACGAAGTTTGGGAGCTTGTTGATAGACCCCGGCATCAACATGTTATTGGAACTAAATGGGTCTTCAAGAACAAGCGAGATGAAAACAACGTCATAGTAAGGAACAAAGCAAGACTCGTGGCAAAAGGCTACTGTCAAGCTGAGGGAATAGACTTCGATGAGACTTTCGCTCCAGTTGCAAGATTGGAGGCAATTAGACTATTCCTGGCCTACACAACACATCAAAGATTCAGAGTCTATCAAGTGGATGTGAAGTCTGCATTCTTGAACGGCGTGCTGAAAGAAGAAGGTCTATGTGGAACAACCGCCCGGCTTTCAGCAGGGACATCAGGTTTATAGACTCAGAAAGGCTCTGTATGGGTTAAAACAAGCACCCAGGGCTTGGTACGATACCCTATCTGAGTTTCTTCTTCAGAAAGGTGTTCAGAAAGGCGCACTCTGTTCAGCATTCAACTGGAAGACGATCTACTACTTGTGCAGATCTATGTGGATGACATCATCTTTGATCAAAGAATGTCATCATGTGCCAACAATTTGAGAAAATGATGAAGGACAAGTTCGAGATGTCAATGATGGAAGAAATGAACTATTTCCTCGGTTTTCAAGTTAAGCAATCTGAAAAAGGAACGTTCATCAACCAAGGCAAATACACTCGAGACCTCATCAAAAGATTCGGTTGCACATCCGACAAACCTATCAAGATCCCAATGAACACGAACATGAAAATCGATCTTGATAAGGAGGGAGTATCAGTAGACCAAACTGAATTTCACGCTATAATTGGTTCTTTATTATATCTAATGACTACTCGCCCGACATAACTTATGTTGTAGGTGTCTGCGCTCGATTTCAGGGCGAATCCCAAGCGAGTCATATGGACTCAGCAAAGAAGATTCTCCGCTATCTCGAGGAACACACGACATAGGTTTATGGTATCCAATGATGATAATATAGAACTAAGCTGGTTATTCGATGCCGACTATGCGGGATGTAGAATTGACCGAAAGTCAACTTCGGGAACGTGTCGGTTCCTTGGCAGCAAGCTAATTTCATGGTTCTCAAAGAAACAGCACTCGGTAGCCACGTCAACTACCGAAGCCGAATACATGGGCTGCCGGAAGTTGCTTTGCGCCCAAATCCTTTGGCCGAGACAAGCGCTACGCGACTATGACGTCATTCGGAATGAAGTGCCGATTTTACGCGCAGTACCGGTGCCATTACAATCACTCGGAACCCACGTACTTCACACGAGATGCAAGCACGTGGACATCAGACATCACTTCATTCGGGACCATGTCGAAAAGAAGGACATCAGGATGGAAAAGATCCATACTGATCGACAAAGGGCTGACATACTGACCAAGCCTCTAGCTGAAGCAAGATTCAGAGAACTTTCAGTAGAGCTAGGTCTGCTGGACCCTACTGACCCCAGTCAGTAAGAGGTTTCAGGAGAGGATCATTCAGTAAGGGGGAATGTTCGCTCTCAGTACTGAATGGTTTCAGTACATAGAGACTCAGCAACCATCTACGCGAGGTATCAGCTGACTACGATGTTCAGCTGACAGGTTTGCGTATCTCTACTCAGTAGTAACCAATAAAACAGTAATATGCATTTATTGTTCAGATTCAGCATCGTATTAAATATCTTATGAATTGTCATTTAATATTAACGGATTACATTTAATGCACGACATTCCATACATAAGTTTGCTCAACTCTGCCACGCATTTAATGCTTGTCGTATCATAGTTACTACTTAGGCATATTACAACTGGCTTTTGACTTAGGCGGCTATTTGATCATTACCTATATATGTCATCCTATCTTAACCGCACATCTCATAAAGCAAGTTTAAATTCAACCATAGATCGATAACTGTCCATCTTCTTCTTAGATATAAATATTCGATCGTATCTTTGAAACCGCCATTAGCATACTTAAATCTTTTCAACTTCGAAAAATCCGAGATCTCTCTAGCAACCCTACTTGCAAATCCTTTTATAAACACTCAGTTTTTTCATTGGTATGATTGTATATCTGTTATAGTTGTATTCTATTATTTGTTCAGCATCGTAGTAATAACTACTTTATCAAACTTGATACTGACAACGTTTCTTGTAACAGATATAATGGCGGATACAGGCCTCTCTGTAATCGTCCCTAAAGACATGCAAGATATCCTTGACAAAGACCGTGTCTGGTGCGAACCAGTCATGGAATTTGATGCATGCGAGCTGGAGTATATGGAAGAGATATTCGCGGCCCTTCGCGAATCTGGATTGGAGGCGTTTCTCTCCAAGAAGCCCACCTTTTTCCTCCCAAGGCAAGTCGCTGAGCCTTACCTCAACTCTGACTCAGTAGCGGGCGATATCATCGGAACATTCACCGTTCACACAATCGGTGAGGCTGCCATAAGGATAAAGAAGATGTCAGTGAGGGAAGCACTGAAGAGGAGCTTCAACCTACCCTCGAAATGAGTTAGCACCGTCGGGTATCTGGACGATCGGGTGGATGACTACCTTTCAGTCTTCTACGGGAAGCCCACGGCCTTCAGAGCGGCCTTCCCAAAGAACGCCATGCTGCCTCAGTACAGGGCACCGGCTTACATAGTCACTCAGCTGGCGACGAGCCAAGCGGCTCTTTCGATCAGTATCTAGGCCAAAGATTCGGTGATGATGGCGATACATGATCGTGCCCGGATTAACCGGATGAATTCTTCCTCCGAGAATTCATGGTCCAGCCGCCAAGTTTGACAAAGCCTCATTCATGCGAGCGCTAAAGGAAAATTACTGTACGGGCTCAAGCTCTCAGTAATAATTGAAGATTTCTGCGGCGATGACCAGATCACCTTCCACGACAAGACTTATTTCAATGTGAAAAAGTTCAGGTTCCAGAACCGCACCGCAAAGCACTTGACAAATAGGGTCGGGACCCTCGGCTCGCCAGACACCGCCTCGAAGGCCGCGCCCATGAAGAAGCGGTCTCCTCAAGCAAAATCTCCTAAGGCACCAACCAAACGTCTGAAGAAAACATTCACTGATATGCCTACTGAATCAGAGGCGACTGCTGAAGTTCCCGAGATCCCTGCATCGAGCACACAACCACTACAATTTGGTTGATGAATCTCGAGTCCTCCGAAAAGACTCACTCGGTGGAGAAGGCCGTCTCCACCGAACAAGCACAAGAAGTGGACCAAGGGGTTCGGGCGAAGAGGTCCAGAGTGGTGATTTGGAGACTACGGGACGGTCCCCTTGACATCCCTCCACTCGGCGGTTGCCATCCGCCGAGAAACAGACGTCCGCCATAGACATTGAAGATTCAGAAACGGCGTCTGAACAGGAATCAATCGGAATGGAAGCTTCAGCTCTCTGATCTCAAGCATTCCGAGAGATTACTGAACTCATACCGGAGATTACTGGCCATCCTGATCTGGTATCTCTTGCCAAGCGAGCCGAGCTCCACATGCTCCTAAGGTTTCGGGAGTGGCATCCTCGGCTCCGCCTCATCCTACACTACTCCTGCGACCGGCTACATAAGGAGGAGCAGTTCTTAAGGCAGCAAATAGGCTACTCCCAGCCTGCTGACCTTGGAACCTTCGACGATCTGAGGGTCGCAATATTGCCCCTGCTGAATGATAGACAGCAGGCAACTAGCTCTGCCCCCTCGGATGGGTTCGACCACGACGGTCGGGGACCCACCCCATGATTCGAGCCACGAGAAGCCCGATGAGGAAACTCACCGAGACAAGGATACAACTACTCAACGCAGACCTATCACCTGCGTATCCTTGCTCCCCGTGAAGTCGGCGGGCTGGTACTTCGTCCTCGGCAGAGCCTCGCTCGGCTCTTGCTTGGGAGTCGACCTACGAGTACCGCCCACCCCGCAGGCCGACGCTCAAAGTCGTGGCAAAGGCTCTCCGGGCCAAGGCACTCGAGAATCGTGCTCTCGCCAAGGCTGTCCACAAGACATGGAAGCACACCTGCTCGAGGCACTGGTGCGAGCTTCGTGGGCTGAAGAAATCATTGTCAAAATCGGTCGCCCCCGATGTCTCCTCCATCGTATCAAACGCACCGGCCCAAGCGAAAGCCGACTTTGAAGAACAACTCGGACTATTCCGGGAGGGACAAAGCTAAACTACTTGCTTGAATTCAAGGCCTCTCGGCCCCTTCATACGGAGTCGGTCTCCACCTTATCTCAGGCCAATGAGCTCCGTCTCACATCTATTCGTAAGGCTCGGAGAATTCGGTCGATCGAAGCTGAATGAGTTCAAGGCTCCAGCAGACACTTCTCACCAGAAATACAAAGATGAACTGATTAATGAGAAGAATGAGCTGCACGAGGAGCTGAACAAGATCCATACTCGACTTGATGAGTTGTCAGCATCCTACAAAATCCTAAACACTAAGGTAATTGTTCCTAACCCGGCTCAATTTGCTGATGCCAAAAAGGGGGAAAAGAATAAGAAGCCTGAAAAGGAAAAGACACCTGAAAAGCAGCCATCAAGCAAGGGGGAAGAGAAAACCCAGAAGGCTCAGGAACAGGCACCAAAGTCTTCAAGGAAGACAAGGTCAGTGGCTGGAGCAAGCACTGAACCGACTGGTGAGGCCTAGGGTGTCTCTGTTGGAATCCCAGCAGGGACTGGCCCAAGTGGCTCAGGAACCAGAACACAAGCAACTCAGGCAACTCAGACCCCGTTGGATATGGTCAAAGAAATTGCTGAGTATGCTGAGGAGGATGAGTCTGAAGAGGAAGAGGCACCTCTCCCACCTCCAGTAGAAGGCAAAGGCAAGAAAGCCTTGAAACTCCCGACCCCTCCCTCCAAGAAACTGAAGATATATATAAGTAAGGAGGAGGAGGCTTAGATCGCAGCTGATGAAAAGCTAGCCAGGGAGATAGCAGAAGCTGAAGCAGCAAATAAGCCTAAGGCCAAAACCACAACTGCCAAAACTAAGGCTCCTGCTCGTAGAGGAAAGAAGAATGCTAGGCTGCCTCCCAGAAAATTGGTACTTCAGGATGATGAAGACAGGGAGCAGCAGCAACAACAGAAAAGTACTGAGAAGCAGGGTACATCTAAAGACAAATCTAGTACCCCTGCTGACTCAGAAGAACAGTCATCTCAGAAGCTCTCACACACAAGATCAAAAGAACAAGATGCTGAGATCGAGCCCATCTTTGCTCAGATGGATCGGTATCTTTACAGAGGAGAAGAGGCGAGACAGATAGAAGCTGCCAGACATAGGATTCATATGGCAGACTTAGAGGCACTCAGAATCCGTACTAAACAAGAGGCCAGGCTGAGAGTACCTTCCAAAGCTGATATTCCATACAAATACAGAAGGTTCAGGAAGCCAACGGACATGAAGATTCAGAGATGGCCTAGGACGGATGAGTGGATTCCTGCTCAGTTCACTCAGAGATGGGAATCACAGAAAATAGAATTCATCAAGAGGAATTATTTTTGGAATTTCTGGTCAGATAAGACAAAGGGTGATGCCTACGTGGAATGGATGATGATTACTGAACCGGACTTATATCCCTACATGGAAAATGCTGTAAGAGCAAACATTGAAGTCAAGGTTCCCGAACCCGCACTCGCCACCACCAAGAAGACTTGATGATTCTATTCACTTTGGAGTGATAGAGAAGGAAGTGAAGGATGTTGTTGCACACAAAGGACTTGAAGAAGATGAGCCGGCGGACTTCGCCGAGTATCGAAGGCGAGGAAGTACACCTACGGAATGTATGGACTGCCCCTTCCCGAGACTCAATCGCAAAATTTCATGGACGGGATCAAGCAAGTACAAGCGTTCATAGTTCTTAGACTTTTCTTGTACTTTCCTAGCTTAGCAAGAGATGTATCATCTTGAACTTTCTTTATCCGATATACATATCTCTTTCTTTGGCTTTGACAATACCTTATTGTCTCTATAAGCCATGTTTCGTTTTTTATGCTTAACACTCGTAATCACCAAGTGATTACTGACACACACTCACTTGTTGATCTCTTGTCAGTAGCTGCTGAGATTCTGTTAGACTAGCTGATATGTTATAGAGGGAAATTGTTTCCTTGTAATAAGGGAAATTGTTAAGACATGGTTATGCTTAATCTTTTTATTCTGACTCCCTGCTCTGGTCCCTTCAGTAGTCTAGAACTTGTAGAACAACTCCACTGATTCTTCTTGTAATATTGTAAGGAGCTTTGTTTCTGTATAAGTTTAGTGCTTTGATAGCATAGATAGTGTTATTTTTTTATAGTGTTAGGTTTTGGCATCATCAAATAGGGGGAAATTGTTGGGTGATGATTCAGTCCTCAGCACGGTTTTACATAGTGGGAAATGATTCTATCTTCCGTACTGAAATGCACTTAGTAGGCTTATGCCGTGAGTGATCCCATGAAGATTTGAAGATCTCAAAACCCTATCTGATTGGTGAACCATTCCTTTGTAATTGTTTTTGTCTCTGAGGATTCAGACTCAGTAGACACTCTGCACTGGTTCAGGCGGTCAGTAGATTATCAGCCTCAGCACCGGATGTAGAAGACTCAGTATGTACTTGGACTCGGCAGGCGATATCGAAAGACTCGGTGGAACCGAACTCGGCAGGAGTAGTTCATCGAACTAAGAGCCGACCTTCGGTAGAGTAAATTCGGTACTCTACGGGATCGGACTCGATAACGAGCGATGTCTTCTGAACTGTCAGATCTTTTGAACAACAATTAGCATAATCAAATACGAGGAAGAGAGAAGTCAGCTTCATTATGCCTTGAAGTCTGTTCTGTCTCAACTACTCTGCAAAACCTCGGCAAATGACAAGCCAACACCTGTCCTTACCTGCTAAAGCTGCAAGTCAACAACTTTCCGGAAAAGGAGGGAAAGGACACTGTCACCTTTTTCAAAAGAGTCGTTAGCTACCAAAAGAGTGAGATAAAGGGATCATCGTCTCCAACGGATCTTTCCTAATCTCTTCTCTATAAATAAAGGGATGATTCAAGTTTTTTCATAAGCACGCAGAGAGCCAAAAAGCAACGAACGAGCCAACACACTCTCGAGCAAGAAAACGGAAAAACGAGCAAAAACAGAATATCGCATAAGTCTTCCGCAAGAACTTAAAGAACATTCTCCGGCAAAAGACTACCTTCTAGCTCTTAGGGAACCAAGCTAAACAAATATAAAAGCCTCTAGTATCCAAATCGACGATACACGAACTCAAAGCTACAACTCAGCTGTTTGTCGATCTAGAAGCCACTTTCTCGTTCCCTATCCCTCTAACCCTAAGCTCAACTAAATTTATCCATAGCTTAGACGAAGGGGTTCACCTTTGAACCTTATCCTTATTGTAAAAGGACCCCTTCATAGTTGGAGAAGTTTGTCAAACACTTTAGTTTGATACCCGTTGTAAACTGAGACTTGCTCAGTATAAATTCCAAGACGCGGCTTTGTCCGGTGTACAAGCTGACTGAGACTAACTCAGTATAATAAATAGCCTCCTGACCTTTCGGGACAGTGGACGTAGGATCCTGTGCATCCGAACCACTTTAAAAATCTCTGTGTCTCTTATTTCCTGTTGCATTGATTTTAACTGTTCATACTGAATATCATATCTTTAAAATCATTCAACTAAGTTTCAGCATACTTATCTGATTCACTCTTCTGAACTGAAACTGTTTTTAAGAAAACGTTTTTCCACTCAACTGATTTGGGCTTACACATTTCCGCACCACTGAACTCCATCTGAAGATACTGAATTCTGACTTAGTCAGCTAGCAGATCTCAAAAGAGTCAGTACCTCTTTACCTTAACACGATTCAGAACAACTATTTGGTCTGCTGAACTCTTTCAGTACGGCACACTCCTGAACGGGACTGTTCGTGTTACAAGTTGAGAAATAGGTTTTAGGTGTATTCACCCCCCCCCTCTACACCTAAACGTGCTCTCGGGACCAACAGGGGATCACCTCCTCAAGATGCGGTGGAACACTAGAAAACTAGGGTTTTCTGGTGAAATTGAGGTTTTCTTCGTGCCTCCCGGACTAAAATACAATACAATACAATACACAGTACAAATAAAGCACATTGGTCGTATAATCTACTCGTGGATTTTCTCATTAGCAGAATCGGTACAAATGGATCAAAATAGTGGCTCGCAAGCCACCCCAAACACGAAAATTAGCCCCATAATGACAAAAATAAACCCTAGACAAAACAATAATCAGAGCCTAAAACCAGGCTCTGATACCAATTGATGGAATTAAAGAGGAGGAATTGATTACCTTCATCCACGTATGTTATTGCAGCTTTGATTGTTGCTCGTGTTTGGAGCTTCTGGACTGTGTCCTGGCCCTTTCCTTCCTCCGCGTGGACAGAGATCTGAAGGAAATGAAATTGAAAACTGCTCTCACACGTTCTCACGTCTGTGTTTCTTAGAATTGAACTGGCGTGAATCATGAATGAATTCTAAACGTGTATGTCATATTTATTATATAATGTATGAAACATTATATTATAATTGTGGCCCATTATTAATTATATTGTTAACGGGCTTCCAATAAATTAATAATATAATTAATAATAATTGGACCACCTATTTATTAATTAATTGGCCTAGCCAATTAATTACAGATAAATAGTTTCAATATTTTTAAATTATGTATAAATACATTAATCTATTAATAATAATTTTCGAGAGATCGGAATAAATATTTGGTAGCTAATTGGGCCAGACCAGGGATTCATTACAAGAAATAAAGTCGTGCATCAAATTAATTAATTATCTATGCTCAGCCCAGAGCAAAATTAATTAATAAACACAGATTCATTCCACTAGAGAATATGTGCCGACTTACCCCTTTATCCCAACTTTAGCAAGGGCTTGTATTATAGACTTAATCGATCCCCATATTTAAGATAGAAATATTTGTTACTTAAATAAGCCCACTGACAGCTTAAATTAATTAACATCTTAATATATTCATGAATAGTACCACTCAACCTTATTAACACACCTGAACTTAATCAACTGGCTGGGTTTAGTGTGTTAATCCTTCCGAGTTCCTCTGGGATATTATCAACCCATTTTACTAGGATACGGTTGCAAGATAAAGACAACCAGCCTGAGCCATAAATGACTACTAGCACCCAAGATATGTAGATCCGGTCGTGATGATATTCACCATAGTAGGTCAAAGTGATAGTTCGTCAAATGCGGTCGGCTGAAGTCTTACCAAGCTTAAGACCAGTTAAGTCACCGAGATCTTGGTTCTCCACTAAGGTCAGTCAGGAGAACACATCTCATTGTGATCCATCAATACACCACCTTAAGTGTACCAGTATAGACAAGCAGTCAAGACAAGCCAATTCTTATCTAAATTGTAGCTTAAAACGATAAATTACCCTTAATTTGTCTCAGCTGTGATAACTGTTTATATCTTGTCAGTTCAACCAATTTGTGTAGTCTTCTGTGATACCCGACACACTACAGAAATATAACTTTATACAAGATAAAAGATTACATGTGCAAATATATGTATTTGTCAGATAGGAGAATAAAATAGTGGTAAGGACAAAACACATTGTATACAAGCATTAAATTTTCTTCCAGTATAAGAAATCCCAACACGAACTCAGGGAACATTGGAAATCAACTATATCTATCCTTTTGATCAATGTTTTGGTGATGCCACCACGCATAAATTTGAGTTTACTACCTTGGCAAGGGAATCTAGGCAGAAAAGTAAATTGAGAGAAAGCAAGTAGAGAAAGGCGGACTCAACTCAAGTAACTCGTATAAGAAAACTACTTCGATCATTGAAGCATAGATTATTTAATTCCTAGGATCAACCAGTTATAGGATACAATGTTGGACACGTACATACCCCAATTCCTACTTACTTCCGCTAGCCTTGAAATATCAAAAGGAGAAAGATAGAGTCAGAAAACAGAAGAGAGTTGCTAAAGGCTCACAATGTAAGAAAGATATCTCTTACAAGAAAGAATAGTCTAACTCTCAATATGAATGCAAGAACATAGAGAGTGTCACTACTCCAACTAAAGATTTCATCGCGTTACAACTATAAGAAATCTGGACGCTATTAGTATGACTGTCGAGAGTTGTCAGCTGCAGAAAGAGCTGAATGGCAGGCCAGAAGAGACAAATTTGCCAAGAAAAGGCAAGCCTACATAAATAGAGGGCTATCTGAAGATGAAGTTGGATTCATGGCAATCAAAGTTGAAAAAACAAAATAATGTCTAATAGCTGGAGAAGAGGTTGAGGTAATTTCTCATTTAAATTTGAACTCTTCTTCGCCACGCACACACGACACATGCTCAGCTGCAGGAGAATCTCTAGATGTGGTTCTAGCGTATGAAGATCTCCAAGAAGAGCAGATCCATATGAGCACTCAGTCAAGTAATACGATTCAGGAGCTGGAACTCCTAAGAGCTAAAAATCAAAGACTTTCCCTAGAACGTCAAGTCTCTACAATAAGAAGCTCAGATCTCAGTACTGACTAAGGATAGTTCTGATAAAGATACTAAAATGCCAGTCTGAGTCAGAAGCTTTCAGAAGTCAAACCAGACCATGAAGACCTGAGGAAAAGTGACGAGGTATGGAGAACTTTGATGACTGAGCAATAGCTAGGAGCCAGAGAAAACCTTGAAGGGATGCTAAAAATATAATGACCAGCCTTCACCAAGGGAGGACTTCGATATACACATGAGGCATCGACTTCAACACATATAGGCTCAGAAAAGCTGGTTGAATGGTTTGTCCAAGGGTAAACACAATATGCAGAACCCATCAACCCCCAAGCAAAGAACAAACAGAGAGTTAATGCACCTCAGCCGAGCTATCAGCAGAAGACCCGAGGTTCAAGCACCAGAACTCCCCGGTCCAATTCAGGGGGAACCAACAAGAAGGTCAGATGGGCTAAACAATATGGTCAACCACAATAGACCCATCCAGCACAGTACGGATCATACCACTATGAGCCCAAGGTCAGGAGAAGTCTCAAGATTTAAAAGAAGAGAACTCTTGAACCTCAACCAGCCAGAAAGTTATTATCTCCCAGTTCAGCAATAAGATATGTGGATAACAAGGGAAAAAAGATATCTGAGACAACTATGGTTGTCAGATAGATTTGGGTTCCAAAAATGACTAACATCTGAGGACTCCAACTGAAAATAAAGGGTACCTGAATTTATTTCTGTTTTGCAAGTGCCCGAGGACCCTTGGATTGTTGACAATGGATGCTCAAGGCACATGCCATGCCAGAAGAATCTACTGACCAACTATGTAAAACAAGAAGGACCCAGAATTGAGTTTGGTAACAACTCCAAAGGCTATACAAGAGGTTATAGAACACTTAAGATTGGAACAGCCACAGTTCCAAGAGTAACATATGTTGAAGGACTTCTACATTTTCTCCTTTCAGTCAATAAATTTTGGGATAAGTTCAATCGAGTAACCTTTGATGCTGGTTTCTTGGACTCAGTAGGATTTAGCAAAATGTACTGAATCTGTGTTGAGAATCAGTACATAAGGATCGTCCTATAAGCGGAATCTTCAGACTCGATAGGATTTAGCAGAATGTACTAAATGTGTGTTGAGAATCAGTATATAAGGATTGGCGTACAAGTTGAATCTTCAGAGGATGTCAGTAGAGGATCACTCAGTTAAAGTGTTCGAGGTAACAGGTCTCACCTACCATTCAACCTCGACCAATGAGGAGCTGCTAGCGTTGTACATGCCCGGACATAAAAACTACGTTGTACTTGCCCTGATCCCCTGGTAATCAGGACAGCGGATGAAGGATCTTGTGTATCCGAACAACTTAAAAAACTACGTGTAGTTTCCCTGTTTCATTGATTACAGTTGATCCTGCACTAAAATTGTTTTGAAATATCATAACTCTAGATTATCAGTAAAACTAAAAAGACACGCACAGGCATACACTAAAACATTTTTGAGTAACAAACATTTTTCAGTAGAGACGATTAAAAACGGGCCTACACTAGTCCCCACAACTCCTTGTACTGAATCGCTTGTCGACTGATTGAAGTCAGTAAATAGTGTTCAGTAGCTAGAACCACTCTACCCAAGCGATCAGAAAGCTTATTTGGCGAGTTGAATTATTCAACAAGCATGACTTTTGCGTTTGAGTTGGAACTTGGACTTAAGATATTTAAACACCCCCCTCCCCCCACCCACCCACCCACCCACCAACACCTAAAGAGTCGTCTCTGGACCAACAAAATTCATGTGAAAGAGCTTAAGGATTCCATCAGCAGAGGGTGAGGGAATGAGAGGATTGTTGGACTTTCTTTATTTTCCCTTCAGATATGCTTCATAGTGTTTATGTTTGTTGAATACTTCATTGGGCAGTCCTATGACTCGAGAGTTCTTTTCTAGCTTGTTCATACTTTAAAGTTGAGGTGGATGAGTCTTTTGTGCCACAGCCATCCCGTTTTGTCATTGGATTTGCGCATTGCAACCATGCAAGTTTTAGGTTTAGCGGTATTCCATTCAGCAACATAGATGTTCTTCTTCTGCGATCCCGATAAAACTGTTTTTCCTTTAGATTTATCTAAGACATCACAAAAACTAGTGTCAAAAGTAACTACATTATAATTGTCACATAATTAACTGATAGAAAGGAGATTATATTAAAGTAATTCAACATAAGATACTCTTTGAACTATGGTATTTTCCGATGTTCAGTATGTCGTATCCCCTTGTATAGCCTTCTGAGTTGTCTCCGAATTCAATTATGGGTCCTTCCTCACGGACATAGTTTCTCACAGATTCTTCTGGTACGTCATATGTCTTGCACATCACTGTACATGTACCATGGGTCCTTATGAACCTGCAAGATAGAAACAAATTTAGGTACCCTTTATTTTCAGGTTCGGTCCTTCAAGTGTTGAAGACACCGGGAACTCAAATTTGTCTGACAACCCTGGTGGTTTCAGAAAACTTCTTCCATTTGCTGTCAATATATCTCAATGTTGAACCATGAGATATTGACTTATTAGATTCCTGAGATTCAGGAGTCCTGGTCTCTTGTGTCTTTGGACTTCTTATGATGTCGGGCTCATAGTAATAGGATCTATACTGAGCAGGGTATGTCCATTGAGGTTGTTCATATTGTTCAGCCCATCTGAGCTTCTTTGTTATTCCCCCTTGAATCAGCTGGGGAGTTATGGGGCTTGAACTTCTAGTGTTGCACTAAAAGCTGGACTGAAATGCTTTAGCCTTGGGGTTGATAGAGTCAGCATATTGTGTTCCTCTTGAACAAACCTATCAGTTAGTTTGTCTGAGCCTTCATGGGTAGAAATTGATGCCTCTTGTGTGTATCCAAGTCCTTCCTTGGAGAAGGTTGGTCTTTGGTTGCTCAGTATCCTTTCAAGCTTCTTCTTGGCTCCAAGATATTATTACTCTCCACACCACATCGCTCTATCTGAGTGCTTCATGGTCTGCTTTTACTTCAGAGAGATTCTGATTCAGACGTGTAATATGAATATCTTTCCTAGCAATGTCCTTGGTGAGGACTAAAATTTGATTTTCTTGTTGCTAAGACTTGATCATCGGAGATTCAATCTCTTCCTTCTATCTCAAAACAAATCCCTCAGTCTCAGTAATGACCTACCTGACTTTCCTAAGAAAGTCTCTGATTTTCTTGCTTAAGGAATTCTAACTCCTAAATTGTCCAACTGAACTGCATGCGCATTTGAATTTATTCTTCCAGAAGTTCCTCATATGCCAGAAATACGTCTAGCAGTTCTACTGCTGCTGAGTATGTTTCGAATGTGTGTGGTGAAGAGGTGTTAATATGGTATTCAGAATTTACCGCAACCTCTTCATCTGCCATTAGGGCACTTTTCAGTATTACTGGTATCTCTTACCATGAAGGAGGTAATCGATCCTAACCCAGTTATTCCTTCAATTGGTATCAGAGCCAGATTTATGGCTTTGATTTGCTTATTAGGAGCATGTTTAAGCTTTAAATTTCGTGATAGTTCGTTGTCACCAGGCTTAATTTTTGTTTTGGGCGGCCTGCGTGTCAATCTTTTTGACCCCATTGTACCCTTTTTCTCGTGAGAAACCCACAAGTAGTATAGGACCAATATGTGTTATTTCTATTTGTATTGGTTGTAATTTTGGTGACAGAAAGATCGAAAAGCGAGGCGAAGGCGTGACAGTGACGGAGAAGGTGAAAATAGGTGAAACCTTAGTTCTGAACTACGGTTCTGCTGCCGCTTGGAACTGCGCATGGGATACATTCTGGCCAATCCACTGCGATGATGTGGTTTGTCTTTTTGTTAGCTTCTTTTGGATAGGTCGCACGACCCATTCCCACGTCTGGTTTGTCTAAATTACGTGGCAAAAGAGAGGTGGTCGTGCTACCGGAAAAACTAGAAAATTCCAGGCGGCGTGGCTTTCAACGGTGCGTGCGGGCGCGTTCGGTGTCCAATTGCCGAATGGTTTTGAGCGTCCGCTTCGGCTTGTTTGTAGCTTCGCGTGGATATCTCATATGAACTTTCCGAAGTTCCGTAGCAGTAGGAATTTTCGTTACAAATTGGTTGGTTGTTTTCAATTCATTTTTTTCAGTGATTTCTTGAATTTTTGGAGGAAATTAACGGAAAATATTTGGCGGAAATCCGTTTGTGGTGGTCGTTGGAAGACTCGAAATTCATTTCCTCCTAATTCTTAGAAAGAAATCATGAAACAGAGACAAAATGGACGGAAAGGGCCGCGGTGGGCGCTACGTTTCTTCACGATAATTTTTTCCTTCGCGAGATTAGGGTTGACATCAGCCCTAGATGAAGTGGACGGTAACGTGGCAGATTTTTTGACGAAGTTTATAGAAGATTGAAGATATGTAATTTTCAAGTGTGGGCTTTGTAATAGATAGAATTTATATGTATTTTTAGCCCGATGTCGATGTTTCTTTCTTTTTGTTTTGGATGGATTTATTTATTATTATGTTAAAGCATGCAATATCTGTTTAATTATGTTTAGAATAACATGATAATAGGATTTAAATCGCTTTTATAAGCATGCTTTATTTTTTTGCAAGCATAATTTATTAAGTGTGTTTAGAAAGACATGTATTTAGGAATTATGTGTTAATTGCATGATTCAAAATTCAATCCTTTTGAAGAACTAGGCTAGCAAATTAATTTTAATATTTAATTGAGTTTCATTAATTTGGAAAATTAAATATTATATCGAGCCTCCATTAATTGAACTTTATACAATAGTAGTTCAATAATATAAGCAAACGTCCATCTGAGTGATTTGTTTATATTTTTGAATTGCAAGTTTTGTGAGATGCGTTTTTCAGGACAATATTCGATTATTATGGAGTAGGGAGAGCGAAGTCGTATAGGTCCACCTGAGTGGTTTACGTGTCTAGTAAATACAAGAACTCTAATAAATAACAATCAAACAATAGATTAAATTGAATGAGGCATGGTTCTAATAAGTATGTCAATTTCAGAATTTGATTTGATTTGATCAAGTTAATGGTCATTGTTCGGTGCATACAACTTCCTGAGAAGTCTCTTTCCAACGAAAAGGGAAAAGATGAAGTGCAGAGGTGTAGTTGAGGATCGAGATTCACATTGATACAAGGAAAATGGAGAAGTTGAATAGATGATTCGCAACATAAATTTACAAATTTGGGATGTCTATTAAATTATGTAGATTCATGGTACACTTGATGAAATTGCATTGATGCATTTCATTAAACTGAATATTAGTAAAAGCGTACTGGATATTGTTGAGTAGGGGCATCGAATATAATGCCTCTAAATCTTGGCAAGATCCCCTGCTGCTGCTGCTGCACATAATAACATGCTGTGGTTGCAGATGTCCAGCTTAATTCATTGCATACTACTAACACCCTTCATTTCTGGAGTTGATAGCTCAGATGAGATAATATGACTCTTCTATTATGTCACGGAGTATATAGAGGCATGCATTCACATACCAAGATATATAGGTAGGTATTTTATTCCTGGGGACCAGTTGCAAACAAGCTAACAAGGCCTCGAAATACTTGAGCAGATAACTGTTGTGCAAGAAAAAGCTCGCCATCCACGTTCCATACTCCCTCCTTCCCAAAAGACGTGAATGTGAAAGCTGGAGTCTGCCATGGAAGAAAGAGTTATGTAGTAACACTAGGCAGGAAAAGTAAGTATGCAATACCAGCAAGATGAAGAAATATACTTTATGGTGTTCAACAAATTTAAAGTCCAGGGGTTCACCACCTTTCCTAGCAAGCTGAATAAGGTGCCTGCATATGTCGAAAGAGAAAATTCATCAGCCAACCACCATAACAGCAGTCTTAAACAAGATCCACAAGTTGATGGATGCTCTCAAGCCCAGAAAGGAATCTGAAGAAAGTCTCCTCTTACCACAAATAATAAGGGTGAGGACAGTCTTTAATCAATATCAGATGCAGGAAACCATCAGAAAGATGAGCATCAGCTACTAGGCCATCAGGAGCCTTTTCATTCCGGCAAGATATCACAGCAGCACCAACACTCAGAAAACGTCCTTTGGATTTCGACCATTTCAGTCCTTTTAAGTTTTCGGACCTAATGATTGTGTGATTGGATTTTGAATTGCATATTCCACAGTTAGCACGACAAGTAACCCGGTCAGGCTTTTTAGGAAGACACCAAAACTTCTTGCTATGGACTTCAGAATCCTCATCAGGACTTGAGCTAGCTTCTTTAGTTTCGACTTCAAGATAATTCACTTCTGCCTCGTACGACCTTCCAAAACACATCAATAGCAAAAGAGAACAAAGATATCAAAACAAAATTATACCATTTTCTAATGGCTAGAGCAAGAGTCCAAGATTCAATAACCATCTGATGATGTGATTTAAAATATGCAATTTGCAAAGTGACGTTTACTTGTAATAGTCATAGCAACAAGTAAGAGGCATTCCTGTTATGCATTTTTGGAGTTCACAAAGATTTTCCTTTACATCAACCTCCCCGTGAAACATCATGAATTCTATTGCAACTTCATTGACTAACAGAATTCACGATTCAATCCAAGCATACCTTCTCAGCCAATCATATTTTCCACAGTATCACTATAGCAAGAAGGATTTCACACTCTTATGCAGCAGCACAAATCATGACACTAGCTACCTCATCACATTGAATAAAACAAGATATAACTACTCTATGTAGAATGTACTAATTTTCACTATTGATACTTCACTGGCATATGTTCATTACTAGTTCTTAGCCGTTGTTTTTTCTACCATGTAGCAATATTATCAAAAAGCAATTTGTAAAGAGCAGAAGGAAATCCACAATCTCTACATTATTTGACACCTTCTATAGCTTTGTGTTTACTGACCAGTTAATATAGAAACTAATTACATACCTATGTTGAAGGAAAACCTTTGTACCAGCATAGTCATATCGCTTGGGTCCCAGCCACCGATACTTCTCACTCTCTGTAATGACATCTCCATAAAATCCATACCTAATTATGTCAAGAGTTATTATTATATTTGAGGTTAGAACGACAACAAGCAAACCTCTTCCTGTTTATAGGGCATTCCACTGGTCATAACCATAAAAATTATCTTCAGCATGAACTGGCAACACTACATGCTTAATCTCTTGCAACTAAGAAAACCTTTACGATGTGTTTGAATTTAAAGATTAGCTGCGATCTGGACAAATTATTTGAAATCCTCCGTTAAACCCACTCAACTTGTTTCGTAGAAAACAAATCCCCTTTTTCCTCACTTATTGATAGATAATTGGTTCGATTCCAAATTCCCCAAACCCTCAAGGCGCAGCCTTGCCCACGGTTGTTCCAATAAAAATAGATATGCCCTAGATAATTCTAGGGCTGGAGTTTAAATACATTGTCTTCATCCAAAAATAAAATACGAAACCATAAATACGCTTATTCTAATGAAATATTAAAAGCAATAATTAAAAACAGCAACTAATTAATTCTGCGCGCCGCTTCCATCGACTTGATCTCTTCGTTTCCTTCGAACATAGACTTGCCACAGCTTCGTACCTTCTCCGCTCTCCCCGACAAACGGCGCCTTCATCTCCTTGGACATATCAATTTCCTCCCCCTCCGCAATGGCCTTGTCCTCAAGGCCGAAAAATGGAAATTGCGCTCGGAACTCCTCTTCGGCTACCCATGAGGCCTCTTCGAAAGGCAGGTTCTTCCACTGTATTAGAACTTCCCGTAGCACCTCGGCGCCAACCCGTCTAGTCCGCACATCGATAACTTCTAGGGGATCAAAGAGATTAGATTCGCTGCCGGCTAACGACTCTGGCAGAGCTGTCTCGACTGGGTGCGAACCAATCGCGGCTTTCAAATTGCTCACGTGAAAAACGGGATGAATTCGGCTATTATCCGGCAACCGTAATTCATACGCCACTGCACCCACGCGACGCAGGTCCGTAAAATCGCGCTGCTAACTTGGTATACCCCCGTCGCGCAAGTGACGATTGCCTATACGGACGAACTTTGAGGAAGACTCGATCGCCAACTGCATATTCCACATCCCGTCTATGCTTATTAGCTTGAGTCCTCATATAATCTTGTGCCCGTCGTAAATTAAATTTCAGATTTTGCAGCAACACATCCTGCTCCTGCAAAACAACGGACACCGCCTCGACCGTCATACCATCGGCTATGTAACGTAGCAAAGTAGGGGGCGGACGCCCATACACCACTTCGAACGGGGTGATTTTAGCGGCGATCTGGAAAGAAGTGTTGTACCAATACTCCGCCCAAGCCAGCCACCCACCCCATTTCTTTTGTTGATGTGAAGCGAAGCAACGCAAGTACGTTTCAAGAGTGCGATTGAGCACTTCCGTTTGTCCGTCCGTTTCCGGATGGTATGAGGTACTGAATTTTAAATGCGTACCTTGAGACTGGAAAATAGTGCGCCGAAAAGAGCTCAGAAAGAGGGGATCCCGATCACTAACAATTGACTGCGGAAACCCATGCAATTTCACCACATGGTTGACGAATTGATCGGCTACTCGTTTTGCCATTACCGGATTCTTCAAGGGTATGAAATGCCCATACTTAGACAATCGATCCACCACCACTAATATGGCTGAGTATCCCAACGATGGAGGTAGGCCCGTAATGAAATCCATCGCAATATCCTCCCAAATCATTTCCGGAATAGGAAGAGGTTGAGGAAGACCGACCAGAGACTGTGCATTATACTTCGCCTTTTGACAGATCAAACACGCGGATACATACTCCTTCACTCGTTGTCGCATCCCTTTCCAAAACACAGATGCTGCAATTCGTTGGTAGATGCGCAACATTCCGGAGTGACCTCCGGAGGGTATGTCATGAAATTCATGTAATAAACGAGGAATCCAAGTCGAATCAGCTGGTATCACGACTCGTCCCCGATAAAATAAACGCCCTTGCTGCACCGAAAACCCCACGGGTGGATTCGTTCAACTCTGCACTTGCTCAATTATTCGTTGAATTTTTGGATCGCGTTGTTGCTCGTCCCAAACTGCAGGAAAATCGGACCATACTGCTTCACTGATGGCATTGCAGTCCACCTCGCCCTCGAAGCATCGCGAGAGAGAATCAGCGGCTCGGTTTGATCCCCCGGGCTTATAGGTTATCTCAAAATCATAACCGAGGAGTTTAATCGCCTAATGTTGTTGGGCGGGCGTTGCAATCTTCTGGCTTAATAGATGACGCAGACTACTATGATCGGTCATCACAATGAAGTGCCTTCCCAAAAGATAAGGACGCCAATGTTGAATTGCTAGCGCTAAACCCATTAACTCGCGCTCATAAGCCGATTTGGAAGCCGTATTTATGCCGATGGCTTTACTATAATATGCTACCAATCGCCCCTCCTGCATTAGAACCGCACCCACTCCACTTCCTGACGCATCACATTCCACCACAAACTCCTTCTGAAGGCATAGCCAACACCGGGGCCGAGGTTAAAGCTGTCTTGAGGAGATCAAAGGCTTCGGCCGCCTTGGCGGTCCAAATAAAACGCGCAATTACTTCTTTTTTTAATAACTCCGTAAGAGGCTTGGCTATCATTCCATAATGCTGTACAAATCGCCGGTAATACCCTGTCAAGCCTAAGAATCCGCGAACGCCCTTGATGGAAGTGGGGGTAGGCTAATCGAGAACCGCTTGAACTTTCGTCGGATCCATCTTCACGCCGGCAGCCGAAATGATATGACCGAGATACTCCACTTGAAGACAGCCGAAGGCACACTTTTTCTTGTTAGCCTTCATTTTGTTTGCCCTTAAAACCGATAACACCATCTCCAATTGTTGTTGGTGATCCTTCCAAGTTCGACTATAGACTAGAATATCATCGAAAAACACCAATACGAATTTCCGAAGCCAGGGTCGGAACAGATCGTTCATAATCGACTGGAATGTAGCCGGAGCATTAGTAAGGCCAAAGGGCATGACCAAAAACTCATAATGCCCACTGTGAGTGCGAAACACGGTTTTGCAAACATCCCCCGCATGGACTCGTATCTGGTGGTAACCGGAGCGAAGATCTATCTTCGAAAATATGGAAGCTCCTGCCAACTCGTCCAACATCTCCTGTATAATAGCTATGGGGTATTTATCGGGAATAGTTACCTTATTTAGTTCTCTATAATCGACGCAAAACCTCCACGATCCATCCTTCTTTTTAACCAAGAGAACGGGGCTCGAAAAAGGACTCGAGCTCGATCGGATTATACCCGCCCTCGTCATGTCTCCCACCAGCTTCTCAATTTCGTCTTTTTGGGCCTGACTGTACGGTCGGACAGAAATGGCGCGGATCCCGGTCTGTAGATTTATCCGATGGTCCGCGGCTCTCCTAGGGGGAAGTTCTGTCGGTTCTCTAAATATATCCTCGAACTTATTTAATGTTCCCTTCAATACCCCCTCGGCTCCTCCTGCTATTTCGGATTCCAATGTTGGTGCCCAACAGCTTCCTGAGTCCACTACCACCGCTGTCAACTCCACTTTATCTAACTTCAACATCGATTTTAATGTAACGGCTTCTCGACCTAAGGCCCCATCTCCCCGGAGCTCCACTTTAACCCCTCCTGCCTCAAATTGCATACGTTTGGCCTTCCAATCTATTTTAGTCAACCTAAGCTTCTCCAACCAAGCCATGCTCAAAATTAAATCGACCCCTCCTAAAGGAAAAACGTGGTAATCCTCCCGGAATGAGATCACCCCCAAATCCAATTGCATTTCCCTACAAATACCCAAAGCTCGGGTCTTACGTCCATCGCCTAACCGAACGGCAAACCTCTTTTCCTCATCCAACGGCACCTTAAGAATTTCCGCTAACTCGTTCGCCATGAAATTGTGTGTGGCCCCACTATCCACCAACACCGAAACTCCCCTTCCCGATATTACGCCCCGTAGTCGAATGGTACTAGGCCCAGTGATTCCCCACGCCGAACATAACGAGAGAGCTGCCATCATCCCATCTTTAATTAATTGGGCCTCAGTGGCCTCTTGTTCCTTCTCCAACACCTCCTCTGCAACCAACTCCTCCAACTCCGCGGTTGTTTCATCCTCATCCGATACTAATAATATGCGTAACCCTTTTGAAGAACATTCATGTTGCGTTGGGTGATATGGTGTTTTGCAACGGAAACCCAACCCTCGTCTCCGCAAATTTTCTTTCTCCGAGTCCGTCATCCACCGGAATGGCGCCCGAGTAGGAGCACGCTCGGTACTACCCTTCGTTGCAGCTGGCCCTGTCCTGCCGTCGGCGGTGCCGGTAGGGCTAAACGCTGGGGAGCCGCGCCTAACCTTAGTACAGCTGATGTTGTACCAAGGTGATTCTGATGCTGAATATGACGGCTTGGCGGTCTGAGTTCGACCCGTATATTCCTTCCATCCTATTGTTGAAATTCGGAGATTCGCCTCCGCCATTCGCGCTATCTCCACCGCAATTTCCATGTTTGACGGCATTAGAATCCGTACTTGTCCCTTAATGGAGTCACCGAGTCCTTGGATGAAGAGACTGAGAAACCACTCTTTAGCCAAATTAGGTACTTGACTGGAGAGTTGCATGAATTTATCGACATAATGTAATACTGTGCCAGTTTGTCTGAGATTTGTCAACCGACTAAAAGCATCTCCGTCTCCCGTTTCATCAAACCTCCTAATTATCGCCTGTACAAATTCGTTCCAGCCGAAAGTCTCTCACTCTCGCTTGAACCACCGATACCAATTTAATGCCTCTCCTTCCATGGCCACCATCGCGAGAGTCAGCTTCTTTCGTTCCTCCGCGCATTGATGAATTTCGAAGTGTTGATCGACCCGCGTCAACCACCCAATCGGATCTGCCCCATCGAACACGGGTAGTGGCGGTACAACCAATTCTTCCCCCGCCATCGGGTGTGGCTCCCCTTGTTCCGGTCCACCCTCAGTGGAGGACTCCCCCTTATCGCTGCCTTGTAATTTTTCAATCAACACCGCTAATTGCGATTCGAGTTTATCGAACCTTCCGTGAGACACCAGACGCTCTTCTGAAAGTACCCCGAGAGTGTCTTTGATTCCTCCCAATTTGTTCTCCACCGTTGCAATTCTAGGCTCCATGTCCGTCGACCTCGTCACGACCATCGAACCCCCAAAATTCCACGTTCACCGCACCAATTGATAGATAAATGGTTCGATTCCAAATTCCCAAAACCCTCAAGGCGCAGCCTTGCCCACGGTTGTTCCAATAAAAATAGATATGCCCTAGATAATTCTAGGGCTGGAGTTTAAATACATTGTCTTCATCCAAAAATAGAATATGAAACCATAAATACGCTTATTCTAATGAAATATTAAAAGCAATAATTAAAAACAGCAACTAATTAATTCTGCGCGCCGCTTCCATCGACTTGATCTCTTCGTTTCCTTCGAACATAGACTTGCCACGGCTTCATCCCTTCTCCGCTCTCCCCGACAAACGGCGCCTCCATCTCCTTGGACATATCACATATAGTCAAAAACTCATACACATAATTGCCCCAACACAGTGAGACACACTGCCCAACATTTTTTCCCATAGTCTGATTAAATATTCACAAATTATAATCCCTTCGTCCCATTAGAAGCATCATGTATTCCCAATTCGGGTATCCCATAGAAGTGTCTTGTTTCCAAAAAAGATAAAGAATGTGTGCACAAAAATGAACTAGCCAAAAGTCAAACAATACACGCCACAAAACATCATATTCTTAATCTCCGTGCCTAAAGAAACAGGACGCTTCTGATGGGACGAAGGGAGTATCTGTTCTACATATATAAATACTTTAATAAATATTTAGATTTTATTGTAAGATGACTCATAGTTTTTACTAAATACTCCCTTCGTCACATTAGTAGTGTCCCCTTTTCCTCTTTGGGTTGTCTCATAGAAGTGTCTCATTCCTAAGAAAGTAGAAAATATGTGGACAAGAATCAACCACCGAAAAAGTGAAATAATACATATCAGAAAACACCATTTTCTTAATAACCGTGTCGAAAAGAAATAGGACACTACTAATGGGACGGAGGGAGTACTAACTACTAAGATAACAAAAAAGATTCTCAAATGTGGCTTTAAACATCGCTTTTGAGGAATTTGAGACCAGTGGGTCTCAGATTCATCATACAGTTCCACTTTAAATACAAGAACGGATTTAATACAATAAATTTTCAAATTATTGGAATATCAAATCTGAGACCATTCTCAACCTTATTGTTTCTGTAGCAAACTGGTTTTCACTAGGCTTCAAGAGGAATTAATTACATTTTGTCAGAACTCCAAACATCACCTTGAACTCTTACTAGATTTCAGCAATGAGAACATGTAGGATAAAAATAGGTAAAGCTATTCATCTACCTCTCTAACAGAAGGGATCGAAAGTCTGCATCTGCTAATTAAAAATGCATGCACATCTATGACGAAAGAATAAATGGGAAGGTTGTGAAGCATAGCGAAATGTGTTTATGTGCAGAGGCAGAAAGCCTATCAGGGGAAGGAGTAGCAATGTTATTGCAACTCAAGCCTTATTTACTGTAGTAAAATAATTGTTTGAGTATAGTTTTCCATTAGAACTGCCCATGTCCGTGGACTTTGGCACAGTAGGTCCTATTATTCCAGGACTTGTTAGCAGGTAAGGAGATTACTTCCTAGTTGAATTATGGATTATTACTTAGGCAGAAGATTCTCTGAAGTCTTTCTAAGAACTTCGTGTTCGTTATCGTATTCAGATATCTTACTTTCATAATCACCATGGTAGCTCTTAAATATCCTTGAGTCTAAAGTAAACCCAATTAATAACATTATCACGATACACTGATGATAGAAAATAGCATACCCAGCAAAAGAAGCAGCATAGCGTACACATGGTTCGTCATTTGTGGAATTTGTTTTTTTCCATCTTACAACTTGAGCTATATCAAGCTGCACTCTTTTACCGAGGACAATGTGCAATGCTGATGTTACAGGATCCCGGGTCCCAGTCGTACTGCAAGAAGGAAATCAAACATCAAGACTATATCCATATGGTTGAAAGGCGTTACTGCTCTCACTGGTAGAGGTAACATGAAGCTTCACAAGTAAATAACGACATGTTCTCAATACTTGTTCCATAATAAAAGTCTGCACCAAGGAAATGTGAATGAAGAAAGTACAGGGAAAAACATTAAGATTGTCCTATGAATAATAATTATTAGGCACGTATATAACAAGGTGCTAGAATGAGTGGAAAGAAGAACATGAACAATCAGAGAATCGTAATAACCAAATTAAATTCATACTATCAGAGGCAGGTGTTAAATATCGGACATGAATATGAATGATTAGGCATGTATTACATCGTAAGAAGTAAAGTGACTAAGGTATGATCTTTACATTATCACAAGGTTCGTATTACTTCCTTAATATGTTCAAAATGCGTGTGCGGATCAATATAATTAGAGAAATATAGGTTTAACACCAAGGACTCAAACATAACATGTATCTCTTGTAATAAGAAAATGCAAGAACATATGATGATAATGAGTGGAAGCAGACCGCACCAATTAAATGTTACATGATATCAGTTGGATTAAAATTTATTTTCTGGTTCCTGTTATCGAGGAAACTCAGCGGGATTGATTCTTAAACATATATTCTTGTGGTTATGATTCCCCTGTGAGGTGTCAGAAAATCTGATCTAGAGCATATATATTCAGACAATGAACTGCCACCTCGCGCACCATTTGGGAAGAACATAAAATCTTGAAGCAATAGAGGGCGTTACCTGAGTCCTTTCACCACTGTGATACAGGCATTATAGAATTTAATTGAACTTAATACCTAGTCAAGTATTTAACTTTCTAATGAAATTGGAATGGAACTCATCGGGACAAATTACCAATTTCTTTCTTGTGGCTCATATCATGACTATGTACAGTCTGAATTAGTTCTGCAATAATGCAACCCTTTGAGAATCAAGTACAAAGATGTATGCAGACATAAAACACATCAAAATCTTGATATAACAGCTATTACGCAGTCTTTATATATCTGTATATATACAGATATATATATATATATATATCCTTGAGTTTGATATGTTCACCACAATTAAACTAAAACAATCTGTTATAATTTTTAAGTCTTCTGGTTAGCATCTTAATTAATGTCGCACATAGGGTGACATTTCAACAAGCCTCCTATTTGTGGCAGCATAATCTAAATTGTCTGCGGGAACTAATTTTAAGAAAGAATAGCATCTCAGACACTTAAAAATAAGAACTCAATAACCATAGATTCCTTTAAAGAGATACTAAAGCCATGTAATATACAATTTAAAAAAATGACATCATGTCATAAAAGATTAAGCTGAGTATACCAAATCACGATGGCGTCAGTTGATCCGGCAGGGATAATCCCAAATCTGAACATTTCAGTGGGAAAAGAAGACTCTGGATCCTTTTCTGTGTGAATCAAGAAGAAAACTATGGGTAGAAATAACAATACGGAAAAAGTTCATACACAGTAGAGATGATAGCATACCACAATTAGAGGATTCAAGTCTCACATCTTCAGAGCCTCTCAGAAGAGGAGACCCATCTTCATTATTATCGCTGTGCTCTGAGGTGGTTGTGTTAACATTACGAATTGAAGCATTGCACTCACTCTCAGCAGTGTGTAATATATCTGACGGAGCTGGTGGATACGGAGCTTTATGCCTTGACAAGAGAAGACCGTTAAGAATTTCATTGAAAAATCCATCACCACCCTATTACCATATGAAATAAGCAGTATATAAGAAAGAATACAGACAAGAAATCAATATAAAGAAAATCCGAAATAAAAAAATCAAACTAACAACATGCACTTGTTATACCAAAGGAGAACAATCAAATTCATTCTGGCCTAATGATCCCTTAGCACCATGCAATAAACACTGATGCGGCAAAGATTTGTAGAAAACTTAATAAGGAAATCAAAACAGTATTGTATGAATAGCTTGAAGCAATGAATCTAGTATTAAAACAGGAATTGCAAAATTTAACCCCATATAAGTTGTATACAATATTTGACCCTAACCGATTCCTAACTGATGAAGTTGTAAACAATATTCAACAACCCACAAATGAAATGATGAAGTCAAACCAAAATTGTTCCAACACTTCTGTAATAAATCAATGCAGAAAATCGGGGGAAAAGGGAAGAAATACTGATTGTTAGTAATCAATATGGAGCCATGAAAGAGTGCAGCTTTTATTAGAAAGAGAAACATTCCTTCACCTAGGAACTGAAACAACATAAAAAGGTTATGCATAAAAAATTGTAGATGATAAGCATATATATTATCAACATTAATAAGCAGTATAAAACTGCTGCCGATCAGCACAAAGCTGAGTGAACAGAAGTTTAAGTTCAAGTATAGTAAGAATGGGTTTCTTTCATTGGCATTTTTCAAAATGGAAAACTGTTGGAACTTGTTTATCTATCTGCTATGTCTTGCAACATTCATACAAAAACTGGGTAAATCAATTTTGAATGTCATGTATTACTGTATTCCAACAAATAAGTTACTGAAAAGCTTCACCTCATCTGCGTTACAGATTGTCTAATATATGATGTTTCTTCAGAAACTGCCTTGGTGCATAAAAATGTAAACAATGTTTTGCAGTCCCTATCTCTTTCAACACCTATCGAACTTCACAGAAGCATCATCACAGGTAAAGCAAACAAACTTATTCGGATAAACACAATTTAGTGGCCTGAGGGAACTCTTAAATGGTAAAAAATACTCCTCTTGTTCCAATGTTATTTTCAAATGCTAAAAAACAATATCTAATTGTCATGTTTTATGATAAATTCATGTCTGCTGTATTTTCAATACGTTAACGTTTATTGAACTAAATTTGACAATATTCTTGATACTGCACAATAAATTAGTGAAAATGACTATATAATCGTAGTACATAATAGTCAAACTTGGAATCAGAAATAGGAACTCTACTAGCATACATTAATGTTTTCCTGTGTTAAAAGCAGATTCATGGAAGTAGAAGGCTAAAGCTACTTACAACAGCTAGAACACCATCGTACAAACTAAGCTCCCTATTTGTAATTGAGGACAGCATATCTCTTGCATGTCCTGCCCTCTCTGTCACTATTACCTGTTGAAAAACAGTACAAATCACAGAGCCATATGTAACAGAATATTGATGAGGGCAAAAAAAATTCAATCATGTCCAAGGTAATAATTGTTAGTAGTAACCATATTCAAGAAGTTTCAAAAGTGTCCGGTTTCATTCTAGAGTAATACTTTTAGAAACAAAACATAGGATGGGTACAGAAACAACTCGGCATTGCTATAGATACAGTAATAATCATTCAAGTACTCATAGAAAAAGGAAAATGAAAAAGAAGAAGAAAAATGTGGCTATAAAAAACTCTCTCACGCATACATGGACAAGAACTTCCTCAAATGTATATATCCGATGTCTCCTGTCTCGTGCCAACACGGATAATGTACCTAAGTTGAACATCAAAAATCATGCTATTTACCTCTAGCAGGAGGTAGCTAGGACTAGCGACAAGGCTAAGTTTAGATTAATTGCTTTCAGTGCTTGTAAATAATGTGGCCAAGAATAGTAGATGATATTAAGGATTTCAAGCTCCTCTCAACACGAGCATATATTGCTACAAAAATGCTTCTTTGTAACTCAGGTTCTCCATCAAATAACAGATTATGTAGGGAAGTACTTTACAAAGAGAAGCGTGACTACATACATGGAAAATTGCTGATATATTTACAAAAGAGTTACACAACATTACTTAGACACTTAGGTTTAGCAAGCTAGCAACAGAGGATATTTATAGACCAACTTGAGGGGGAGCATTAAAATGATATGAAGGAGACAAAGACATAAATCTGTAGTTTAAGAACATTATGCAGGAAAAATGAAATGTTCGTACAGAATCTATCCGTGGCTTTTAATTCTAGAAAAGTGAGCTATTGTTTGGGTGGTCTAGGGCAAGGCTGGATGGATGGTATTTAGGAGTCAATTGCTCGAACTAACCTTCATATCCCCGAACTCAGGTCCCAGCCAGATGGGGGACTATAACTTATGTAAGTCTAGTTACATAAATTGTGAAAGAAAGTTCTATAATATATCAATCATACCAAATTATGCCATAAAACAATAATGAGCTGAATCATCTTTACTATGAAAGTTTTTTAAGAACCTAAGAAAATTACTAAACTATAAATTTACCTTAGTTTTCACTTTGGCCTGGGAAAATATGGGAGCCACTGTTTCCCATATTCTGCATCCATGTCCTTTCCCACTCCTTGGATGAACGAAAACCTAATTACGTAATGCGTTAAGTCAAAAAGGAAAAGGAAAAAGGGAGACTTACTTCATCTATATTTACCATTAGGAACTTCCAACTAACTATATTAATAAAGAATGAATAGAAGAGGCAAGTTTACAATTTGGCAAACGATAATTCTAACATACCAGAAGACTCTTCGGGCGCTTAGCTTCCACATTCATATGAGAATTAATCTGGTTTACCCAAGATATACAAATCTCCAAATTCTTGTGGCCAAAGGTGTAAAGTGATGGGGTCCAAAGAGACGGTTGGGTCTTTGATTTGTGAATGACATGGATAGTAAACCTGTACATCTGTTGAAGTGAAGAAATAGCACCATATGCAATGGGGTATAAAAACTGTAATCAAATAAAATAGAAAAAATAAGGTAACAAGTTAGTAGCATAAGCTACTTCTCATGTATTACCTCAGAAGAACAATCTAGTAGAGATTTTTCCAAGCTGGCAAGAGCAGATTCATGGACCAAACCCCAACCAGTGAAATTAACAGCATAAACATCAGCAATTTCAACCTCCATTTCTGTATTCGAAACTAGTTTGAATCCTAGACAAGACAACTTATCCTCTTCCTGCTGTGATGTAAGAAAAATGTCTTATGCTTATTTTCACTCAAGCAATACAGGAAAACTTGTTAAGTAGATGGAGCGTTCAACATAAAAGTACCATGCAGTTTGCATAGCCTGACTTAGACGTGGGAAAATTCAGTGTACAAATAGCAAAACAAATACACAAGATTTTGGAATAGACGAGATATTTTGGACTCAGTATTCCAATCTCAGAGCAACAAATAAGATGCATCTGTATTTGAAATGTAATTTAGCATCACCTCTGTCAAAGAATTTGAAATTCATTAATCAGCCTCAGTAAAGTGGATTTTTCACTCAATCAATTGTCTCGCTTCCTTATATCACGTGCATACTTCTGTTTTACACCTATTCTACAAGCATGGAGTAAAAGCAAAGTTCACAAAGAATTGGCATACAAAAAACATGCAACTCTTAATGCATGTGTTTCGCTTCCCAAGTCATCTATGCAAACACAAAATAAAGCATGCAACTCTTAATGCATGTGTTTCGCTTCCCAAGTCATATATGCAAACACAAAATAATACTCCCTCCGTCCCGCTATTACTGTCCTACTTCCTTATCGGGTTGTCTCGCTATTATTGTCCTATTTCCTAAAATAGCAAAAACTACTCTTAAACAAAAAATGAAGTGGACCCCTCCTACTTAATACTCATCCCCACATTATCATACTCTCTCTCTCCAAAAATTTATCTCTCACACGATTTTCATTCCACTCCGAACTCTGAAATTTATGATTTTTAACTTTTTGGAAACTTAAGATTATTTCTTAAAATACAATATGAAAAAAAAATCGATTGCCGCAACTATGCCCTGCAAAAATTTGGATAAATTCTCATTTCTTCCACCAACCACTCCTTGAAAATTGTGCTCATTTCTTAATACAATTAAAACTCATAAAATACACACTTAAACAAAGTTTCTTAATCTCCGTGCCGAAACCAAAGGAGACAGTAATAGCGGGATGGAGGGAGTATATTTTAACTCAAAATTAAAAGTGTTGGCGGCCTGCATCTCTTGATCATGGAACCTAAGAAACGCAGCTCATATTATTAGAGGAATTGCAACTGACAAGCTCTGTCGTAACTACCATAAACTCCTCAATGAATTCATACTTAACCATATAAGGGAAGACGAAACCAGCTGTAAATACCATATTCTCTAACCAAAAAGAAAATGATCCTTGTCCTTTTCTAATGCATATTACTGTATCATCAAGTTAACTACTAAGTGCCGCACACTTAATGAGAAATCTCAATCTTAGCAGGCTAGCCTAGATAACAAATATTAAAGTTAAAATGATTTTTACAGTAGTAATAAGGAGCAAGAAGCCAACTAATAGATTGAGAGGGAGCATTGTATCCTCGATAAGTAGAATCATAATGGACAAACATTAAAATAGAGATTGTAAGACTCAATACTCCACATTCCCAATCAAAGAATATTCATTTAAATCAGAATTATGATTTAATTTACGGACTCTGAACATAACTACATTAATTGCTAAAATATTTTTGACTTAAAGTTACCAGCAGTTCCAAACTTCAATCCAGATAAAGAGATGGGTAACAAATTAATTTTTTTTACAGAACCAAAGATAAGAAATAGGACAGGAATACTAACATCATTGGAAGAATCAATAATTTTCCATGACAGCCCATCTGAAGTATGCGTAAGAACGACCTCTCCGACACGACCCAGAAAAAAGTTACAGCTGGAAATGGAGTCCTCATCGCCATCACTAGAACCTGGAATTGGAGGAGAATTACCTCCGGGAAACCCATTCTCGCCTATTTCCATGTAAAGTTTTCGATGAATAATTCGGAACTGCTGGATTAAGTCTCAGGCTGGTTTTCTCAAGCAATCAATTTACGACAAGCCGATGTTTGGATTAGTATACCATGATCTGAAAATACTGTTAAATGTGTGATGTGATGTGATTTGATTTTGTAATTTGGACATTTGCAGCCTCATTTACCTCTTTTTCTCTTTCCATCTCTATTTTCTTTCTTATTTCCTGCAACAACTCAAGTATTCCAATCGGGTTGCGACCAATTCCGTGATTCTTCGTTGCAGTTAACTACATTGCAGTTTACTACTTACAGTCCGGTTCGTTTGTTAAAGAATGCATTTGAAACAAGTAAAAGATTGTCATTATTATTATTATAATATTTTGACTATTACATTTGAAACAAATGGGATTAAATTATAACTCCCCAATCTAGAAGTTGTGATCCCTAGTTTTCCTTACAAAGTTTAATAAATATGGCTATATTAAATTTTTTATAAATAGGATATATGTGCAATAAATAAGCAAGTGCTTAGGGTCATCAACCCCAATTACTATACGTTTCTTTGCAATAAATAATGTAGTTATTATTATAGGTTTTAATAATCTAAGTAATACGTCTATGTTGTGTTTTACGTAGGGTCTTGTATAAGAAAATAAAATAAAACAAGAAGAATTAGGAAGAAGGAATAGAAATGAATATATAGAATTAAAGAAGTAGGATAATATTAATAACTTCACTATTAAGTTAACAATTATGTATACCCACTTCCACGTGTCCTGCAGCCATAATGCATGAAGAGTAAGAGGCAAAGCTAGTTTAGGTAGTAGAAGTGGCCTAGTAATACTTTGATATTTTATAACTTGCTATTTAATGAACCATAGTTACTTTGAGTTTATTTCTGATAAATTTCACCTTCTTTCACGGTTTTCTCTCCCGATACGCGAAATCAGGAAACTAAGGCATAATTCTAATCTTAAAAATTTCTCTCAAATTATATACCCGCGACTTAGAATTTGGACAGTATATGTGTGATTTACAAATAATATGTATTTTGGATGAGTTCTTGGATTAAAGGGAATTTCCGATTTGGGTTGAGAATTTAATGCTTGCGTGTCCCAATCATACGAATGGCCTTTAGATCTATGAACCCCTACATGATTATTAATGAAGATGGAATTGTGGGCGTTTGACTTTTAAATTTTAAATAAATAATAATCTTCACGTGGGTATGGAATGGATTTTTAAATGTATTACTCATGTCGTGTAGTGATAGTTTCTATAGATATTAGAGTTAAGCAAAACCATATTGCCTTATTATATTAACTACTGTGAGATTAATCTTGGAATCTTAAATGATAATTACCGTCATGATGATATAGAGTTTACTGTGGGTGGAATTATTTACTATATGAATTGAATTAACACTATGTATGTAATATTCTCTGAAGTTCTTGATTCTAAGTTATTAAGTGTGTCGAACTCACTTTTTTTATTTGTTATTTAAATAAAATTGGAGTTAGGAAGTATGTAAAGTAATTGGTGGGCTGACTTGTCATACGCGGACCACTTAATTTAATAGAATTAGCTACTAATATAATACTATTGATTGATACGTACTTGATGATATTCTCACTGATAATTAAATATAATAAAAAAATAATGAGTACACATGATAAGTTATGAATCTTCGTGCATTCCAATTGAAAGTTAAACTCAGGATGTTAGGTGTCCCAAGTCGACACTATTTTTTTAATAAAATTAGTTTTAAAAGATGGGATTGTGATTTAAGATTTGAAAATTATTAGGATTAGTAAGGAATTAAGTATTTGAACCACAACTAAATTTAGGGTTACTCTTGTAGGCCCTATTGAAAGAGTGAAGTAAAATCAGGTTCAAGCAAAGTGAACTACTATTGTTGCAACTTCGAGGTGGGTTTTTACTATCTAAAATTATTTTGAGTTATTAAGCTCTATGAAATGCTTGTTTATCCACGAAATATATTTTTGTGCGTTCTACAAGTTTAATATTCTGAATTTAATCGATTGAGGTTCTTAACTGGCCTAACACACTAGTTGAGGATTGTGTACACGTTTGTTAGTAGTGCAATGGATTGATCTCCATTGTGTGCTAACCAGTTGGAGAGGACCTATGGGCTTCGGCTTTAAGTCTAATGGTTGGTATCTTTGGGTCAAGACCCGAGATCAGATGTTTATGTGACTCACTGAGTTGTAGCCCAAAGTTTGAGAACAAGGGGAGTAGAGTAAGAGTAACTATAGAACATGACAGCACGCGCACACAAGTAAATGAATATTTGTATGTTTGGAAGTGACTTTTATTTTTAAACCTTCCAAGTCATATGGTTTATGCGTGGATAAACTTATTGTGAAATATTTATAAACTTTTTCACCCACTGAGTACATTAGTGCTCATTCCCAAATATTTTCAAATGTTTTCAGGTTGAGGGGCTAGTGAAGACGAGCAGAGCTGAGGCATGGGTTTTTGTTATATATAACCATAGCTTCCGTTTTAGTTCATTTCCTTTTGATAAAAAAACTGAAGTTGGACTTGTTTATAGTTGACGAGGCTTTTGATGTCCTCTTACTCTTTTGCTTCTAGTTTGCTATGACTTGTTCTGCTTCGAGTCATATTTTGAACTCGTAAATATTAGTATGTGAATTACCGTTGTTCTGGCAAATTCCATCTTCTTGGAGAGGTGTTCCTTTAGTTACTTGCCTTTTTCCTAATATATTTCAGTTTATTTATTTCTCCTTTCTTTCACACTTCTTTTCTCCAGGCCCCCAATCACATCCCGAGCTTTAATGCGTTCCCTCGGGAATTGGGGTGTGTCAAAGTGGTATCGAGCATAAGTTCTTGGCTCGTGGCCTAAAGTTGAATGTCTTGAGTCCAGAATAGTATCTCTAGACATGTAAGTGTTTATATTAACCTCGGCTTGCCGTCACACCGCCCTCAACAAAAGGTATGTCTAAAATTATGCTTTTAGAACTAGTTATGATGGTGTGCGCGAATGGTGATTTGCTAGAGGCAATCACGAGATGAGAATGTTGTCGTGTTGGACAAGTCCACTCGACTGAGGAATATGTTTTCATGATGAATTTCTTTGGGATCATGATCATGTTGAAAAGTATTATTGTCAAGTTGGACAAGTCCACATGGCCAGTGCATATGTTTTTCGTTGAGTTCCTTTAAGCTCAAGTGATGAAAGTTTTGAGAGAAAGTATTTGATACAATGTTATGTTTTGTTATATTGAGAACTTTTATGCCAGTATAACTTGAAATAAGTAAAGTGGAAGTGACGGAAAGTATAGTGATATTTTGTTATGGTGATGAATGAGATATTTCGTTGTGTTGGATTTTTAAATCAATGCAACTAGAAAGATGATGAAATGGGAAAAGAAATGATGAGATACGTAGTGATAGTGTTGTTCTCTTGTAGGACTTGAGGAGGCACAAGTTGTTTAATAAGTTGATAACTTTTATGGCTTTGTAATGGGACACTTTACAATGATATTGGTTTAAGTACTCATGCTTAAACATATTAATAGTCCCTTCAAATTACTTAGATGCTCTCTACTTACATGAGGGATTAGTTTCTCATAAGATGTTTCTTAGTAGGCGGTTTCATTTGGTACGCTACCAAAACGGGTAGGTGAACTCATACTTGACAACAATATTGTGAAGATTGCTTTCACGTTATGAACGTTATGAGGGTTTTGACGCATAATAATCAGATTTATAGGGCTCTACTTTGTCGATTAATGTAAGACTAAGGTAATTGTCATGGACCTTGAAGCACTTCGTTAACGTATAGAAAGAGTATTTCCGCATTAGAGAGCAGAAAACAATGACAAGATAAATGTTATTCTAGATTCTTGTTGTAGAGAAATGCTAACCTATTCAGAGTTGGAGTTTGTTATACTGGAGTAGTCACAGACAGTTGATAATGATTGAGATGCTATTGACGGTACACGTGCAGATAACGACAATCGATGTGCTGACGAAATGCAAGAAGTATGGGTGATATACTATTGTATTCTAATTATATATCCACGAATATTCTTTTCTGAGAGTAGATATAAAAGATTTTTCGACACGTAAGAGAGATGAGGATAAAAATAAGGATTCTTAGGGATCGACATTAGATTTTAAATAGATGGTTATGATGATTTATCTTGGGCTATTTCCTTTGACTTGTTCAGTAAGTTGTCAAGTTTTCCTTTCGACATGAATCTCACAAATATATTGACAACGGAGTTGGACCTTGCTTTTCCATAGCCTAGACTCGAATTGATAACCATATCATTTTATATACATTGTGAAATCCTTCTCAAAGGAGTCTTGTTGTGCATAACAGTCGTCTATCAACATGTTCATCTTTATACTTAGTTATGTATTGTTTGAATTTTCTTTCAACAACGCATCTTGATATGCCTGTCTTGAGTATGTAATAATTTTTTTCCTTGAGAAGGCGATCAGACTATTATCTTGGAATAATATCATAGTATTTTATTTCGGTATGAGACTGAAATATTTTTCTTTGAAGTCTAGACTAGAATCTCTAGACTTTTAAAAGTTGGTCAACTATTTCTGGGTAGTTCACACACCGCAATGTTACTTGTGTTTTCCAACTTTTGTAGCAAAGTTATGTCATGTTTGAGACTATGAGCTCATATAACCCTTGTTTCAAAATCATTATCAGCTTGGTTTTCAAACCTTTGACTCAGTTTCAGTAAGAAAAGAAATCAATTTGAGTTTCACAATTCCTGATAAGATAGTGGTACCTAGTGTGCATATCATAAGAGTAATGAATGAACTGTTATATTAGGTTTTGTTGACCTTTATAACATAACAGGATTATGGTAAAAAGATTGTGATTATCTTGTAGTTAGAGAAACACATTAGATGAGGTATGATGTGATTTCAATAGACTTTCACTCTGAGCACGTTAGAATGAATATGAATGAGAAAACTTATAATGCTTATAGAAGATGAAGGATTTAGTAAGTATTACCTTGTGTGGTTCGATGGTAGATTAAGATCTATTTTCTAAATGATGAGAAGGAGAAGCCTAATAAGCAGCTTGTGCCGCAGACATAGAAGCCTCAACATCCCTCAAAGAAGTAAACACATTCCCAAAGACCTCCCGATTCCAGGTCTTTAGAAACATCTCCACCCTCTTCAGCTTCAACTGCAACTTCATCATGCCCTGAAAACCTGTGGAATCCGACCAAACCCGTCTGATCTCCGGTAGAAAAGAATGATGCCTAATCCACATGTTCTGAAAACAAAACGAAGACCTCGGCCGCTCAGCTGAAATCTCACAACGCACTAGAAGAGGGCAAGGATTCGATATAGATATCGGCAAATGCTCCACCCATGTCTTCGCAAACACATCCTCCAAGAACTCAACCAATAGAACTCTTCCAACCGCTCAAAAATGCCTCTAGCCTGCCAAGTGAAAGAGAGACCGTCAAAACCCAGATCTAACAGCTGACAATCCATAATAGCATCCTCCATATCCTCCATCTCCAAGTGCCTCCGAGAGGAACTCCCCGGTCTCTCATCCTCCATATGCTATGAAATCTCCCTAAGCTTCTCCCACAAGCCACGACGACCCTCCCGAGTACATTTCCCATACACAATAGAAATGTAGACAGGAGAACGAAGAAGAGGACCCGACAACCAAACATGAAGAACCTGATCAGAACTATCCAAAACCACAATCTAAAAATTAGAGTGCACAAATAACCAAATCTTAGTGTTACTATTATTAACGCTAAGAGTAAGACTAAACATGGAACCATAGACAATAGGATCTAGTTCAGTCATAGGCTCAATAATAGTAACAAAGGAAATCTGCTCTCTCTGTATATATCCTCTGTGGCGAGATTGACAATCCGTAGGACGTTCCAAATCATGAAATTCACTGGCATGGGGAAACATCTACAGTAGGGGCTGGACCCTCAACTACCATCCTAACATTATCAGAGATCTCCTTAGTATGAAAATCTAACACCAATGAAGGTCTAGCATGCATCCCAGCATCCTCACTACGTAAGGAATCTGTAGGAACACTCTTAGAAGACTTCTCCGAAAGTACCCCAACCGAAGTAGACTCATTAGGTGGATCTACATCAGTCTCATCAATAAGCTGTAAAGCTGAATATCGGTTACCTATAGAAACTGTCGGACTCTTACCATTAGTCCTTTGTTACCTACCAGTAACTTCATTGAAATCCCTAAGAACAGAACCCCGACGCAGCGCTAATGAAGGTCTAGGCTGACTCCCAAGAATAGCCCCATAAAACGTCCTTACCTGGACGCTGTAAGGAAGACGAACCCCTAGAAGGAGGTACCTGGCCTTTCTTAGGTCCAGAAGAAGAAGACTGCTTAGGCTGACATACTCCACCCTGTGAAGCCGGCAGATTTGAATGAACTCCATAGTAGGAGCCTATCTCGGTGGCCGAGGAAACTTCCCGTAAGCATAGCATGAGTCTGAGGAATGCCCAAAGTGCTGACAGTCCGAACAATACTTGGGAATTCTATCCCAAAACAAATTTCTAAATCATAGGACGACCACGAATCTCCAATACAATTTCATCCAACACAGGCTTGGAAACATCTACTTCAACACAAATATGCGCAAACTGTATCTTTTCCATCTTGGTGGTAGCATAATCGATCTAAATGGGAGTACCCAATACAGAACCAATGCTTGCAATGCATGATGATCATATAAATGAATAAGTAATGTAGGTAAATTACATGACATAGCAACAATAGGAGTTTCAGTTGAAGGAGAAAAATAAGGAGTCCATTTAAAAATGCGCATATGACAACCATCTATGTACCACATTGATAAAGTATGAACACCAACTAATAAATGTGCATAATCATCAAAATGGGAAACACGAATAAAAATATGTTATGCATTAAAAAATTTCCACGTAATCTTACCTTAAAGCTTCAAATTGGCAAATGCCGTCGAAATGAGATGTAGGCGGGGGACCAAATACGAGAACTTCCACACCAAGGAGAATCCAACCTGACCTGCAAGACGATGAGTGTATGGATCACAACTGAGACTACTTTAGGACAAGTTGTCAGTCTAAACTACAGTCCATATAAGAAGTAACTTTGTCTTGGTTACGTATATATTCTGGTACATGTAAATGTATTAAGGGATCACAGTGAGACGTGTTATTCTAACTGACATGTGTGAAGAATCAAGGTCTCATTGACTAGGTAATCTAAATGTAGGGAGATGATTCAGTAGCTCCACAAATTGTTGGGAGACAACTCAGTGGCCTAGTGCTCAGTAGATTTGAAGATCCCAAAACCCTACTTTGACTGATGAACCATTCTGTTGTAATTGTTTGCTCTGTCTCTAGACTCAGTAGACACTCTTCAATATGGTTCAGGCGCTCAGTTCTGTCCTCTGGTTCTTCAGTAGACTATCAGCCTTAGTACCAAAAGAAGAAGACTAAGTAGTAATGGACTCAGCAGGAGTAGTATACTGAAAGGAGTCAGTGGAACTGAACTCAGCAGGAGTAGTTCACTGAACTCAGAGTTGATCTTCAGTAGAGCTGAACTCAGCAGGAGTATGCTACTGAACATAGATCAGACTCAGCAACGGCTAGATAGTCTTCTGACTGTCAGGATATTTCATAAGTCAAATCAGCAGAGTCATACGAGGTATAGAAAAGTCAGCTTCAGATCCACCTTGAAGTCTGTTTGTCTCACCTACTTTTTTCAGCCTCGACCAATGACGAGCGGCCAGCTGTCTACTTTCTTATTAAAGCTACAAGTCAACAACTTTCCAGAATGGAGGGAAAGGACTCTGCCACCATACTTTGAAAGAGCCATTAGCTACCCAAAAGAGAGAGACACATGGATCGTCGTCTCCAACGGATCTATCGATGTCTCTACTCTATAAATAGAGGGAAGATTTCAAATTGAAGCTCACCTAGAAAACGAAGAACACACGAGCATTCACGAGCAACTTATAAACGACTTAAGCTTTCCGCAAGAACTTCATAGAGTAATCTCCAGTGAAAGGTGACATACCTGCTCATAGGGAACCAAGCTGAATCAGAACATAAAGCCTCTAGTATCCAAGCAACTGAATATGAACCCAAAGTCCATACTTAACCGTTCGTCGCTCTAGAAGCCACTTTCTCGTTCCCTTTCCCTCTAACCTAAGCTCAGCAGACTATATCTATAGCTTAGAACGAAGGAGTTCATCTTTGAACTGATCCTTATTGTAAAGGACTCCTTCATAGTTGGAGATTTTGTCAAACACTTTAGTTTGATATCTTATAAACTGAGACTTGCTCAGTATAAATCTCAAGACCAGTGTTTGTCCAGTGCATAAACCGACTGAGACTAGCTCAGTATAATAAAATAGTCTCCTGATCTTTTCGGGACAGTGGACGTAGGATTGTTGGATCCGAACCACTTTAAAATTGCTTGTGTTTTGTATTTTTACTGTTGCATTGATTACTGTTCATACTGAAATTATATTTCTAAATCATTCAACGGAGTTTCAGCTAAGTTTAACAGACTGCACTAATATACTGAAACTGTTTTCTTAAAAATGTTTTCTAACTCAACTGGATTTGGGCCTACACATTTCCGCACTATACTGAACTTCAGCTGAACGGTACTAAATTCTGACTTAAGTCAGCTAGCAGGCCTCTGTGAAGTCAGTCACTCTGCCATGCGATTCAGAACAACTTATTTGGTCTACTGAACTTGTTCAGTACGGCATCATCCTGAAAAGGACTGTTCGCGTTTTAAGTTGAGAAATTATTTTCAGGTGTATTCAACCCCCTCCCCCTCTACACCTGAACGTTTAATCTCGGGACCAACAATTGGTATTAGAGCAGGAGTTCTCTAAGACTCTTGTTTTCTGAAACTGGTCTACTTGAACGGATCCAGAAAACGTTTTCACTGCATATCATTCTTCATTCATATCACTATTTTCAATGTTTGATATGTCAGGAATCAGGATGGTGCCCATGTTCTCAGTAGAGAACTACGGGGTATGGCGAGTCAGAATGGAGGCACATCTGACTTCCCTCCATGACAGAATGACAGAGGTACTGGAGGATGGACCTATCGTTCCCATGATTGATAGTATCGAAACTCAGGACCCAGCACAAGGAGGCAGCATGGTGACCGGGAAGAAGATCCCCAAAGATAGAAGTTTTTTCACCCCTGAGGAGAAGAAGCTTCACAACTTAGACCAGGTTGCCAGAAATGCCATACTGACCACCCTGAGTGATTCTTATCTCGGGAGAGTTCAGGACTGCAAGTCCGCGAAGGAACTCTGGGATGCTCTAGCGCTACTGAGTCGAGGGACTCAGAAGATCAAAGCTAACAAATTGGTGCTGGAACTTCTGAAGCTAGAGAGACTGTCTCTCATGCCTAGAGACACCATTGAGGATCTTAACGTCAGATTCATGGATCTGATGAACACCATCAGATCTCAAGACATTCTCCAACCGAGAAATGAATCTCAAGATATTAAGAGCACTGCCAGACGGACATACGACTCCATTTACTACTTTACTAAGATATTCTGACTTAGATATTGTTTCTCCTGACCATATCTTTTCAGAACTAAAAGCTGAGGAGTTCGAGTTCGGTCTACCTCAAAGGAAGCAGCGAGCTGAAGCTGACACCCAAATCGACCATGCTTTCAAAGCATCAGTCAGCACAGCGGCTCCAACGTCTAGCAAGGCTGAACCTTCACTCAGTGACATACAAGAAGGAAACCTGGCTAAGAAATATGCACTGCTTGCCGTGAAGTATCAGAAGGAGAAACAGAGGCGCAGAAAACTCTCTAGAGTCGTCAGAGACTCCAAGGGTAAGTCTGAATATACACCCAAGCGCACTCCTGACTCGCATATTTCTGATTGCAGGAAACAGGAAGACTCAGCTCAGTCGAAAGACAACGAGAGCAAAGAAGAGAGAGTCACCACCTACTAGAACTGCAAAAAGCCAGGACATTATCAGTATGACTGTCCTGAGCTCAGTACTGCTGAGAGAGCAGCACGCAAAGCTCGAAGAGAGAAGTTCATCAAGAAGCGTCAAGCATATATAGCTGGTGAACTCTCAGATGACTCAGATGAAGTCGATTCCTTCATGGATTCATCAGACGATGAAGCGGCATTCATGGCCATAGAGCTTGAAGAAGATGTTGAAAAGTGTCTTATGGCAGGAGAAGAGGATGAGGTAAACTCTCACACTCCATTTAAGTCCTCTTCTCATTGCACACACGAGACTATTTCAAGTGCAGAAGAGAATCTGGATATCTCGATCGCGTATGAAGAACTATTAGACGAGCAGATTCAGATGAGCCTGCAGCTCAGTAAGACTCTTCGGGGAGTTGGATACCACGAAAGTGGAAAATCGGGAGACTTTCTCGGGAGAGTCGGGTTGCACCGAGTCAGAAGGACTTGCGTTGAGACTCAGAGAGGAGATTAACTCTCTGATGACCAAGTCTCAGCATCAAGTAGATCAGATTTCGATGCGAGCAATAACTTGACTCGAAGGATACTAAGCGAGTCTCGAAGCAAGAGTTGTCGGGACTTCGAGGCCAGAGCATGAAATGCTTAAGGCGAGTGATGATGTGCGTAGGAATCGATGACGAGAAGCGTACATGGGCGGCGAAAAGAAGCTTGAGGCCATGCTAGCCAGCAACAAGCCTAAGCACTGGAAGGAGGGACTTGGATTCAGTCATGGAGCTTCCTCATCTGCCCCCGTATGCTCAGAGAACCGGCTAGCTGATAGATTTGTTCAAGGGGAGACCATCAACGCTGAGATTCTGAACCCCCTAGCCAAGAACAAACGAGAAGATGAAGGCACCTCATCCCGGCTATCGGCATTCGACAAGAAGATTAGCTCAAAATCACCTCGGTTCGGTCGAGGGGAACCAGCGAGTTAAATGGGGCGATCAGTATGGACCTCCACAGGTGACACATCCAGCTCGGTATGGGTCATATTATTATGATCCTATAGTCAGGAGAGGACCTAAAAGTCAGAAAAAGAAGAAGAAAGCCATTCAGAAGGCAAAGGTCAACAGTCCACCAATTCAGAAGATCAGGACTCCTGAACCCGTGAAGCCTCGAAGTCAGCATCGACCAGTCCAGTGGTCAAATATGTTGATCAAAGTGGAAAGAAACTGTCCGAGACCACCAGGGTCGTGAGACAGATCTGGGTTTCCAAAACTAACATCTAAGGACCCAAAATCAAAAATAAAGGGTACCTGAATATAATTCTATTTTGCAGGTGCACAAAGACCCTTGGTATGTGGACAGCGGATGCTCAAGATACATGACATACTAGAAGGATCTACTGAAGAATTATACTACTGAAGAAGGACCCAGAATTGAGTGGAGACAACGCAAAAGGCTATACCAGAGGCTATGCAACACTCAACATTGGAACTGCCACAGTTCTAAGAGTATCATATGTTGAAGGAATTCAGCATAATCTTCTCTCTGTTAGTCAATTTTGTGATAACTCGAATAGAGTTATTTTTTATGCTGGTTTCTGTGATGTCATTGATAAATCTACAGGGAAAACAGTGTTATCAGGTACGCGCAAAAAGAATATCTACGTAGCTGACTGGAACTCAGCTGAACCTGAAGCTTGTTTATTGGCGAAGAACAACAACAGAAAGGGGTGGCTCTGGCACAGAAGACTCAGTCATCTCAACTTCAAGACGCTCAACAAGCTAGCTAGAAACGCTCTAGCAAAGACACTCAGTGTGAAGCATGTCTGAAGGGAAATCAAACAAAGAAACAAAATCCACCTGTTCAATCGCCTTCCACTGATGGAATCCTTCAGCTGCTACATATAGATTTATTCGGTCCAGTCTCTCCAGTGACGATCAGAGGCAAAAAGCATGCTTTAGTGGTCACATAGGTCATATTTATTGCCAACAAGTCTGACGTCAAAATAGAGTTACATACGCTTCTGAAAATGCTCAGTGTCGAGAAGAACACCAAGATTATAAAAATACGTTCAGATAGAGGAACTGAGTTCCTGAATTCGATGGTGGAGGAGTTCTACAAAGCTGAAGGCATAGAGCATGAGACGTCTGCCGCGTGCACGCCTCAACAAAATGGGGTTGTTGAAAGGAAGAATAGAACACTCAAAGAAGTAGCAAGAACCCTGCTCGCAGACTCTGGACTCCCAACCAAATTATGAGCGAAGCGGCCCGACCTTTGCGTGTTACACTCAGAACAGATCTCTACTGACTAAGCAGCATAAGAAGACACCATACGAACTATGGAACGGAAGGAAGCCTTTCATATCTTATTTCCATAATTTTGGGTGTTCGTGCTTTATCCACAATAATGGGAAGGATCAGTTAAAGAATTTTGATAGCAAGTCGAGATCGGGGAGTCTTCTTAGGATACTCCACGGGTCGGCAAAGCCATCGAGTTTTTAACTACCGGACCACTTTGCGTGGAGGAAAGCCCTCGTGTTGTTTTAATGAGTTTGCTACTGAAGACAGGAGCAGGAACTCTAAATCAGAGTCTGAGGACATCAGTAAGCAGCTATAGGATCTTGTTGACAGACCCCGGCATCAACATGTGATTGGAACTAAATGGGTCTTAAAGAACAAGCGAGATGAAAACAACGTTATAGTAAGGAACAAAGCAAGACTCGTGGCAAAAGGCTACTGTCAAGCCGAAGGGATAGATTTCGACGAAACTTTTGCTCTAGTTGCAAGATTGGAGGCAATCAGACTATTCCTATTCTACGCAACACATCAGCGATTCAGAGTTTATCAAATGGATGTGAAGTCTGTGTTCCTGAATGGCGCGCTAAAAGAAGAAGTCTATGTAGCACAGCCTCCCGGCTTTCAGCAGGGACATCAGGTCTACAGACTCAGAAAGGCTCTGTACGGGTTAAAATAAGCACCCAGGACTTGGTACGATACCCTGTCTGAGTTTCTTCTTCAGAAAGGTTTTCAGAAGGGCACATTAGACCGCACATTATTTAGCATTCGACTGGAAGACGACATTTTACTTGTGCAGATCTACGTAGATGACATAATTTTCTGATCGAAGAATGTCATCATGTGTCAACAATTTGAGAAAATAATGAAGGATAAGTTCGAGATGTCAAAGATGGGAGAGATGAATTATTTCCTCGACTTTCAAGTCAAACAATCTGAGAAGGGAACAATTCATCAATCAAGGCAAATACACTCGAGACCTCATCAAGAAGTTCGGTTGCACTTCGAGCAAACCAATCAAGATCCCGATGAACACGAATATGAAAATTGATCTTGATAAAGATGGAGTATCAGTAGACCATACTGAATTTCGTGCTATTATTGGTTCATTATTATATCTAACTGCTACCCAACCTGACATAACTTATGCTGTAGGTGTCTGCGCTCGATTTCAGGCGAATCCCAAGTAGAGTCACATAGACTCAGCAACGAAGATTCTTCGCTATCTCAGAGGAACACCTGACATGGGTTTATGGTATCCATCCCATGATAATATTGAACTAACTGGTTATTCTGATGTTGACTATGCAGGATGTAAAATTGACCGAAAGTCAACTTTTGGAACTTGTCAGTTCCTTGGCAGTAAGCTGATTTCGTGGTTTTCAAAGAAACAACATTCAATACCACGTCAACTACTGAAGCTGAATATATGGATGCCGGAAGTTGTTGCGCCCAAATCCTTTGGCTGAGACAGCAGCTACGCGACTATGATGTCATTCAGAATGAAGTGGCGATCTTCTGCGACAGCTCCAGTGCGATTTCAATCACTCAGAACCCTGTACTTCATACTAGATGCAAGAACGTGGACATCAGGCACCACTTCATTCGTGATCATGTCGAAAAGAAGGATATCAGGATGGAGAAGATCCATCATGCCGACCGTCGAAAGGGCGAGATATTCGACCAAGCCTCTAGGCGAAGTCGGATTCGAGAGAACTTTCGGTAGAGTTAGGTCTGCTGGACCCTACTGACTCCAGTCAGCAAGTGGATTCAGGAGAGGAGCATTCAGCAAGGGGGAATGTTCACTCTCAGCACTGAACTAATTCAGTACGTAGAGACTCAGCAACCATCTACACGAGGTATCAGTTGACTACGATGTTCAGCTGACAGGTTTGCGTATCTCTACTCAGTAGCCAATGAAATATTATGTGCATTAATGATTCAGATTCAGCCTCGTATTCAATGCATTAGAAAATGTCATTTAATATAACGGTTTACATTTAATACACGACATTCTATGTAAAGTTATGCTGAACTCTGCGGCGCATTAAATGCATGTCTAATCAAGTTACTTCTTTGGCTATATATGTAATTTGACTTATGCGGCTAAATTGACATTGCCTATTTTATAACATGAAATCCTAGCCGTCCATCTCATAAAGCATATTTAAACTGAACCGTAAATTATTAACTGTTCATCTTCTTTAATATATAAAAAACACGTTCAAAGTTTAGAAACCACCATTTTACTCTGCAAAATTTTCACAACCCTAGAATTTCTGAGAAAGCGCTCGTTTGCTTGCATACTTCTATTTCAATCTCTCAGAAACATCTTTAGTAAATCTTAATGATTATTCAGCATCGTATCTGTTCTTGATACTATTTTTATTTCGATACTGATATCTTTCCTTTGCAGATTATTAAACCATGGCAGGAAGGGACGTAAGTGCTCCACTTGATATGAAGGAGATCCTCGAGAAGGATCGGGTTTGGTGTGAGCCGATGATGGAGTTCGACGCTTGCGATCTTGACTTCATGAAGGAGATATTTGACGCGCTGAGGGTGTCAGGGCTGGAGGCCTTTCTTTCTAGGAAGCCATCTTACTTCCTTCCACGTCAAATCGCTGAGTTGTGTCTGAACTCAGAATCAGTAGAAGGCGATATCATATGTCGCTTCGTTACTCATCAGATTGGTGACCCTGCTCGTGTTGTGCCAGAAATCAAGTTGATGTCAAGGAAGCTCTTCAGCGAAGTTTTCAGCTTCCGAGGGAGGGATTCAGCACAGTGGGCTACAAGGATGACATTATGGACGAGTACTTGGAAGTATTCTGCGGGAAGCCTACCACCTTCAGAGCTGCCTTCCCAAAGAATGCTATGCTTCCGAAGTTTAGAGCCTTAGCTTATATCATCACTCGAGATGCGATGAGTCGAGTGGGTCATTTGACCAAGTATCGAGGCCAAAGATTAAGATGATGATGGCCATCTACGATCAAGCGAAGATTAATTGGACAGAGTTCTTCCTAAAGGAGTTCATGACTCAAGCAGCCAAATTCGATAGATCCACCAACTGCCTAGCCGTGAAGGGCAAACTCCTCTACGAACTGAAGCTCTCTGTGATGATAGAAGACCTATGTGGAGCTGGCCACGTAGTCTATGCAGACAAAATGTATTTCAATCCGAAGAAGGTGAGGTTCCAGAGCAGGGCAGCGGCCCCTCAGCAGATTAGCTCAGGGCCTGATGAGCCCAAGCTAAGCTCTCAGAAGACCTCAACTCCATCAAAGAAGAGGGTCACCTCCCAAGACAGCTCCAAAAACACCGACCAAGAAACTGAAGAAGGTCAGTGAGGCCGTAGTTGTACCTCCTCTACAACTCAGAGACGAGGTTGAGTCCTCTGAGAAGACAGTGTCAGTGGAGAAGGCCGTCTCCACTGAACAAGGTGAAGCAGTAGACCAAGGGGTAGAAGCTGATCCGATCTCTCCTACTCAAATCCCCTTGGATATCCCACCAATCAGCAGCATCCCATCTGCTGAAAAACAACCGTCTCTGATAGAGGTTGAGGATTCGGAGACTGCGTCAGAGTTAGAGTCAATCGGGATGGAGGCTTCAGCTCTACAATCTAGAGCCTCCCGAAAAATTTCAAAAGCAATCCCCGAGATAGCCATCCATTCAGACTTGATTATATTGGCAAGGTAGGCCAGACTTCACACTCTGATTCGGTTCCAGGCGTGGTCAACACTGAATAAGTTGATCCAACACCACTCCTGCGAACAACTCCATGAGGAGGAGTTGATGATCCGGGACAAGATAGGCTATTCAGAGCCTGCAGACATCTGCTCCCTGGAAGATCTGAGGGCGGCAATGCTCGCGTTGCTGAACGACCGTCTACCTACTTCAGCGGCCGCTCCCTCAGATGGGTCTGATCCTGACAATCAGGACCCGCCCCGTGATTCAGGCCCTGAGAAGCCTGATGAGGGAACTCAAATAGAGAAGGATGTTCCTACTACATCTGTTGAACCACCTCTCAGCATCCTTCCTCCAGGACAGTCGGCGGCTGGTACCTCTCGATCGGCGGACCCAGTTCAGCTGTTGTTGGGGTCTGCATTTGAGGTAGTGCCCAGCCCGAAGAGCTAATGATCGAAGATAGTGGCAAGGGCACTGAGGACTCAAGGCGCTCAGAACCGACTCCTTGCCTGCACCGTCCACAAGATGTGGAGGCAGTCCACTCAGGCTCAAAGTGCGGAGATTAAGGGGTTCAGAACGACGATTCAAAATACTCTTTCCCCTGACTTCTCCACAATATTAACTGATGCACTAGCCACTCAGAGAGCAAAATTTGAAGAGCAACAGAAGCTGATGGCAGCTGCCTAGGCCAAACTTTTTGAAGAATTCAAGGCAGCCCAGTCAACTCACACTGCATCCATATCTTCCCTGACTTAGGCCTCAGAGCTCAGACTCCAGACTATTCAGAAGGCCCTGGAAGATAAAGTGGATTAGAAGTTGAACTCTATTCAGACTGTGGTGGAGACCTCTCAGAAAAAGTACAGTGAAGAACTCACAGATGAGAGGAATGAACTCCACGAGAGGCTTGTCAAACTACAAGATGCTTTAGATAAGCTTGCCTCAGCTTACACCAGTCTAGATAAGAAGGTACATACACCTACCCTTGGCATATTTGCTGATGCCAAAAAGGGGGAAGGTAAGGAAAAGGTACCTAGAGCACCAAGGGGAGTCAGGACAGTGGCAGGAGCAACTCAGACTCAGCAATCCGCTCCCTTTGCTCAGCAAGAACAGGGTGAGGCCCAGGGTGTCTCAACAGCAGGGGCTGTAGTGCCTGCTGAGACTGACCCAAGTGGCTCAGGAACTCAGGCAACTCAGACTCCTAGTGATATTATTAAGGAAATTGCTGAGTCTGCAGAGGAGGACTCTGAAGAGGAAGAAGTCCCTCTACCTCCTCCAGTTCAAGGGAAAGGGAAGAAGATATTGAAGCTCCCCACTCCACCCAAAAAGAAAGGAACTAAGAGGTTAATATCTCCTGAGGAAGAGGCTCAGATTGCAGCTGATGAGAAGCTGGCAAGGGAGATAGCCGAGGCAGAGGCTGCAAATAAGCTAAAGAAACAGCCTGCCAAAGGCAGAACCAAAGTTCAGAGGGGAAGGAAGCCTGGGACAAGGCTACCTCCGAGGAATCTGAAGCTCAGCGATGAAGCTGACAAGGAGAAGGAAAGAGAGCAGCAGCAGCAGCAGCAAACTGGTCAGCAGGGCACTTCAAAATCCAAATCTTCAACACCTACTGACTCAGAAGAAGATCAAGAGCACGTTACATCCTATGTCCCTTCTAAGGCTCAAGAGCAAGAGATGCAAGAAATCTTGGATCAGATGGAAAGGTACTTAGACAGAGGAGCTGAAGCCAGGCAGATCAGTGCAGCAAGGGAAAGGCTCAGACTCACTGATCTAGAGGCTCTTAGAATCAAGGCTGAAAAAGAAGCAAGTCATAGGGTTCCTGAGAAAGCTGAAATTCCATACAAGTACAGAAGACTCAGGAAGCCCACAGACCTCAAAATCCATAGATGGCCCAAGGTTGATACTTGGATGCCATGGGAGCCGACTTCGAGAGGTGGGAGATCTTTGAAAGGTGACTTCATTAAGAGGTTCTATTTCTGGAGGTGTTGGCCTGACATGCACAAGTCAATTCCCTATGCTGAGTGGCTTCTGAAGAGTGATCTAGAGATTTATGCAAGAGTTCAGAAGGCCCTAGCAGATAAGGTTGATGTCAGGGTTCCAGCTCCAAGACCTCTGCCTCCCCCACTGAAGCTTGATGGTTCTCTATATATTGGGGTCATTGAAGGAGAAATTAAGGAGTCTTTGCTCAAGCCAGCGATCTCGATGAGGATGATCCTGCGAGATATGGCACAGTTACGAAGGCGAGAAGAGATACATACAGGATGTATGGACTGCCGCTTCCTGAGGAGAAATCCAAAGACTTTAAAGAGTGGATTCAGCAATTCAGGAGATAGATGATAGCTTCTGTATCTTTGTCTTTCTTTTACTTAGAATAGCAAGATGATGTATTGTACAAATCTTTCTATATATATAAACATCATTGATGTTCAGCAATTCAAGAGATAGATGATAGGTTTTGGCATCATCAAATAGGGGAAAATTGTTGGGAGATGATTCAGTAGCTCCACAAATTGTTGGGAGACAACTCAGTAGCCTAGTGCTCAGTAGATTTGAAGATCCCAAAACCCTACTTTGACTGATGAACCATTCTGTTGTAATTGTTTGCTTTGTCTTTGAGAGTTTCAGACTCAGTATACACTCTTCAATATGGTTCAGGCGCTCAGTTCTGTCCTCTGGTTCTTCAGTAGACTATCAGCCTCAGTATCAAAAGAAGAAGACTAAGTAGTACTGGACTCAGCAGGAGTAGTATACTGAAAGGAGTCAGTGGAACTGAACTCCGCAGTAGTAGTTCACTGAACTCAGAGTTGATCTTCAGTAGAGCTGAACTCAGTAGGAGTATGCTACTGAACATAGATCAGACTCAGCAACGGCTAGACAGTCTTCTGACTGTCAGGATATCTCATAAGTCAAATCAGCAGAGTCATGGGAGGTATAAAGAAGTCAAATTCAGATCCACCTTGAAGTCTATTTGTCTAACCTACTTTCTTCAGCCTCGACCAATGACGAGCGGCCAGCTGTCTACTTTCTGATTAAAGCTGCAAGTCAACAACTTTCCAGAAATGGAGGAAAGGACTCTGCCACCATACTTTGAAAGAGCCGTTAGCTACCCAAAAGAGAGAGACACATGGATCGTCATCTCCAACGGATCTATCCATGTCTCTGCACTATAAATAGAGGGAAGATTTCAAATCGAAGCTCACCTAGAAAACAAAGAACACACGAGCATTCACGAGCAACTCAGAAACGACTTAAGCTTTCCGCAAGAACTTCATAGAGTAATCTCCAGCGAAAGGCGACATACCTGCTCATAGGGAACCAAGCTGAATCAGAACATAAAGCCTCTAGTATCCAAGCGACTGAATACGAACCCAAAGTCCATACTTAACCGTTCGTCGCTCTAGAAGCCACTTTCTCGTTCCCTTTCCCTCTAACCTAAGCTCAGCAGACTATATCTATAGCTTAGAACGAAGGAGTTCATCTTTGAACTGATCCTTATTGTAAAGGACCCCTTCATAGTTGGAGAGTTTGTCAAACACTTTAGTTTGATATCTTGTAAACTAAGACTTGCTTAGTATAAATCTCAAGGCCAGTGTTTGTCCAGTGCAAAAACCGACTGAGACTAACTCAGTATAATAAAATAGCCTCCTGATCTTTTCGGGACAGTGGACGTAGGATTATTGGATCCGAACCACTTTAAAATTGCTTGTGTTACGTGTTTTTCTTGTTGCATTGATTCTTGTTCATGCGAAAATATATTTCTAAATCATTCAACTGAGTTTCAGCTAAGTTTAACAGACTGCACTAATATACTAAAACTGTTTTCTTAAAAATGTTTTCTAAGTTAACTGAATTTGGGCCTACACATTTCCGCACTATAATGAACTTCAGTTGAACGGTACTGAATTCTGACTTAAGTCAGCTAGCAGGCCTCTGTGAAGTCAGTCACTCTGCCACGCGATTCATAACAGCTTATTTGGTCTACTGAACTTGTTCAGTACGACATCCTCTTGAAAAGGACTGTTCGCGTTTTAAGTTGAGAAATTGTTTTCAGGTGTATTCACCCCCCCCTCTACACCTGAACGTTTAATCTCAGGACCAACACTAAGCTTGATAAGATTTTAGCTGAGCGCATGCAGCTAACTATCACTTTCACGTACTATGGCGAGGCCTTTACTTACTATGATGAGGGTCATCTCAACCCAATAGTCTATGTGTCCTGGGTGAGGGTTGTTCCTTGTAGCTTCAGCTGGTTATCTATATCATGCATTCGTATCTTGCATAGGGTTTATAATATCCCCTTGAGTAGCTCGAACGACTTATAACAGTAAACCCTACAGGTTTATTAAGTTCACGTGTGTTAATATGGTTGAGTGGTACTGCTCAAGGATAAGATGCTATTTAATTAAGCTTGCAGTGATCTTAAGTAATTAGTGAATGTTTCTATCTTAAATAGGGAGATTAAATTAAGTCAAAATACAATCTCTGACTCATTTTATGATGAAGTTGTAAGTTAACCCATACTCTCTAGTGGAATAAATTCATATTTATTAATTGATGTTGCTCTAAAATGAGTTAAGAGAATTACTTAGACCTGACTTTATTTATTGTATTAAATCCCTAATCTGGCAAAATTATTACACAATAATTATTTTAACCAAGTAAATAATTAATTTTTGTAAATTAAGTAGTTAATTAATTATTTATGTAATTGATAATTAATTCAATTAATAAAGGAGTAATTACTTATTATTTACAAATAATTCTCTAGTTGAATGAATTCCTATTTGTTAATTAATGTTGCTCTGAACTCATCATAGAGATTTAATTAATAATAGAGCCGACTTTATTTCTTGTATTAGATAATTGATATGGAAAAATCATTACACAATAATTAATTTGACCAAGTAAGCAATTAAGTATTTTTAAATTAATTATTTAATTATTTAATTAATCAATAATTAATTGAATTAATAAAGGAGTAAATTACTTTTTCTTTACAAGTACTTATTCAATTGACTAATAATGGAATTTATCGGGCTTGGGGCATGGAAGACAACTTGCAAGAGCGCGTCGGGTCTTACGCTACTTGAAGGATGTTGGGTTATGAGTTAGTGGTTGATTTTAATCATCACTTAGAGTGTATTCCTATTTTAATTATTAGTAGTTCTTGTAATATGACTTGTCTATTTTATCAGTAATGGGGGAAATCTTAGTAATTTATTGCTATGGAATTGAAGATCCCAAAACCTGTCTTATACCCTTAGTGTAGTGTCTTTCGGACTAGATGATGTAATAGGCTAGACTGTTCTTATATTCATTATTTGTTTTGCCTAAGTCCTATAAGGGGTATTTGTTGGTTTGAACTTCAGTAGGAAGTTACATTCCAGAACCCCACGTCATCAGTTGTAAGAGCTCGTGTTGGTCCCGAGTGTACGGTCAGGTGTAGAGGGGGGGGGTGAATACACCTGACTCCGATTTTCTCAACTTCGAAGACGAACAGTCCTGTTCGGGGAAAGTGCCGTCTTGAAATAATTCGGCGGACCAAATAGGCGCTTACGAATCGTGTGTGGCAAAGAGTCGACTCTCTGCGAGATCCGCTGGGCGGCGAGTTAGAATTCGATATCAAACGAGATAGAGTTCGGCGGTGCGGAAAAGTGTAGGCCCGAAATCGGTTGAGTGGAAAAACCGTTTTAGCAAGTCTCGGTTCGGCAAATAGACGAGTTCGGTATCTTTGAGGACGGTTGTATGATTTTAAAGTAGGTTTTCGGTATGAACGGTAAAATCAATGCGGCGGTAATCGAAAGCGATAACAAGACACATATTTTTAAAGTGGTTCGGATATCAATCGATCCTACGTCCATTTGTCCCGAAAAGTTCATGAGGCTATTTATTTTCTTGAGTTAGTCTCGGTCGGCTTGTACGAGGACAAAGCGTGGCTTGGGGATTATGCGAGCAAGTCCCGGTTTACAAAGGCATCAAGGCGAAGTGTTTGACAAACTTCTCCAACTATGAAGGAGTCCTTTCACAATAAGGATTGGGTTCAAATATGAACTCCTTCGTCTAAGCTATAAGTATATTCTGTTGAGCTTAGGGTTAGAGGGATAGGGAATGAGAGAGTGGGAATAAGAGAGTGGCTTATAGATCGACGAACAACTGAAATAAGCTTTAGGTTCGTGTATCGTCGATTTGGATACTAGAGGCTCTTTTAACAGTTTAGCTTGGTTCCCTATGAGCTGAGAAGGTAGTCTTCCGCCGGAGATAGATCTTCAAATTCTTGCGGAAGACTTAGGGTTTTCTGGTTCTAGCTCATTTGAATGCTTGTGTTTGTTTTCGTCGTTAAGCTTATGCGCATTCGTCTCTCTTTCTTGTGCCCTTCTCCTTTTTTAAGGCTTGAAATGTCCCTCTATTTATAGAGCAGAGATTGGAAAAGATCCATTGGAGACGATCTTCCTTTCTCTCTCTTTTGGTAGCTAACGGCTCTTTTTGAAGTATGTAACAGTGTCATTTCCCTCCTTTTCTGGAAATATGTTGACTTGCAGCTTTAGTAGGTAGAGACACGTGTATGCTTGTCATTTGTCGAGGATTATGGAGTGGTTGAGACGGAGCAGACTTCGAGGCATGCCGAAGGCGACTTCTCTTTTCCTCGTACTTGATAATGCGGATTGTATATTCAAAAAGTGTCGGCGGTTCGAAGGCATGCCGTTCTTGAGTCGATCTTCATTTCGGTAGAGAGACAGTGAGGGTACTCTGCGATGGTCGGCTACGAGTTCGGTGAACTACTCTGGCTGAGTTCGGTTCTACGACTCCTTCGATATCTTGCTCTGTGAGTCCGGTAAATGCGAGTCTTCTACTTACAGTGTTGAGGGGCGATAAGCTACCGGCCGCCTTAACCGGAGCGAGTGTCTCCCGAGTGCGAAACCTCGGGAGACAAAACAATTACACGGGAATGGTTCATCAATCAAGATAGGGTTTTGGAATCTTCAAATCTTCGGATATGTACGAGCACAAGGCTCTTGAGCTTACGGTCGGTCTTGAAGAGACGAATCATTTCCCACTAAGTATAACGGTCTTGACGATAAAATCATCACCCAACAATTTCCCCTATTTGATGATGCCAAAACCTATCATCTATGCTAACACTAAACTATCGGAAAGCAGAGCTCCTTACATTATTACAAGTAGGATCGGTGGAGTTTGTTCTTCAAGTTCTAGTCCCTTGCGGGGAGCGGGGGCAAAACAATTTCCCTCTATCTAAACAATTCCCCAGAAACACAACAACTAGATTATCGGATCTAGAGAAGCAATAGGGTGGCAAGTAAGATAAAGTAAGTGTGTGAGTCGGCAATCACTTCGGTGATTACGAGTATTTAAGCATAAAACAAACACGGTATGTTTAGATAATAAGATATTGTCTGAGCCAAAAGAGAATGTATATATAAGATATGAAAGTTCAGTACATTACATCTCTTTCTAAGCTAGGAAGATAAAGAAATCTAATACTAAGAATGCTTGTACTGCTTGATCCTGTCCATAAAGTTTTGCGATTCGACTCGGGCGGGGGGGCAAGCCATACATTACGTATGAGTTCTTCCTCGGCCTTCGGTATTCGGCGAAGTCTGTGGCTCATCTTCTTCAAGTCCTCCGTTCGCGGCGCGGCATTCTTCACTTCCTTTTCTATTACTCCATGATGGTGAGTCATCATTTCTTCTTGGCGGAGGTATGATTCTGGGTTCAGGAACACTGACTTCTATACCTTCAGACACGGCTTTATGCAAGTATACATATAGATCTGGTTTTGTTATCATCATCCATTCTGTGTAAGCATCGGTCTTAGTCTTGTGCGGCGGAACCTCCGGGAAATAATTGCGCTTGATAAACTCTATCTTTGCGGATTCCCATCTACGGAGTAAGGCGAGCGGGCATCCAATCGTCTCGTCCTTGGCCATCTATGCGATTTCAGATCAGTGGCTTCCCGAACCTACGTATCGATAAGGAATATCAACTTTTGAAGGTACTCTCGGCTGGCCTCTTGTTCGATGCGAATTCTCGGTGCCTCAAGGTTTGCCATATGTATTCTGTCATCGGAAGCTTCTATACATACGGCTTCCTCTCCTCCTGTAGAGATAACTATCCATCCGAGCGAAAATGGCTTCGATCTCGGCATCTTGTTCTTTGGATCTCATATAGGAAGGTTGGTGAGGAGAGTCTTCGAGTCGGCCGAAGTCTTGTCTTTCTCTTTGGATGTACCACGCTTCTCGGTATTCTTCTCTTTGTTGCTCCTTTTCCATTTCTCTATCTTCATCATCATGAATCTTGAGCTTCCTTGGAGGCAACCTAGCGTTTTCTTTCCGCCTCGAGTGGTGCCTTAGTTTTTTCCTTGAGAGGTCTTTGCTTTAGGCTTGTTGGCGGCCTCGGCTACGGCTATCTCCCTAGCAAGCTTCTCGTCAGTTGCTATCCGAGCCTCCTCTTCGGCGAGAAATGTATCTCTTTGATTTCTTTCTTTGGAGGGGGTGGGGAGTTCAGTACTTTCTTCCCTTTGCCGGAACAGGTGGTGGTAGAGGGGCTTCTTCCTCTTACGAATCATCATGTTCGGCATACTCAGCAACCTCCTTAACAATATCAATAGGAGTGCAGGTTGCGTTAGTAGGCTCATTCCCGAGCCACTTGGGCCGGTCTGCTTTGTGCTCACGGCGGAGACACCACGGGTCTCTTCGGCTGGTCCGGTAAAGCGGCAATAGTCGAACTTCGCTTGCGTCTACTGCCGACCTCTTGGCGGGTTTCGGTGGAGCTTCCCCCCTTAGTGAATTTGGGCGTGGGTTTAGTCGGGGTCGGCTTGGGGGTTGACTTGTCCCCTTTTTCCTTTGTCTTTCTTTTCTTCCCTTTTATCCTTTCCTTCCCCCTTTTTGGCATCATCAATGATTAGGAGTCGGAGTGGATACCTTTAGGTCCAGGCTTTTGTAAGAGGTTGACGGAGAGTCGAGTTTGTCTTTGATTTTTGTTAGTGCCTCATGCGGCTCATTCCTCTCGAAGTAAGATCTTCACTTGTATTTCTTGTGGGAGAGTTCGAGTTGCGGCCTTGTTGGTCCCGAGTGTACGGTCGGGTGTAGAGGGGGGGTGAATACACACTGATTCGATTTCTCAATTTCGAACTTGAGCAGTCCTATTCGAGGATGGTGTGCATGCAGAAAGCTGTTCGGCGGACCCGGACAAGCTGATACGAATCGAGTAAAAGGCTAAAAAGTGCCTGGCTCAGGTGAGATGCGCTAGCCGACTAGGTCGAATTCGGTATCGTTCGGTGAGAGTTCGGTGTGCGGGAATTGTGTAGGCCCCAAATCAATTTTTGTGAGAAAACGTTTTAAGTCTCGGTTCGGTAGATTTAAAAGTTCGGTATCTTTGAGACAGTTGATTGATTTAAATATGATGTTCAGTATGAATAGTAAAATCAATGCAACTGGTTAAGAAAGCGATAAGAGACACGGGATTTTTAAAGTGGTTCGGATATCGCTCAAATCTTACGTCCATTTGTCCCGAATGATCGGGGAGGCTATTTATTATCCTGAGTTAGTCTCGGTCGGCTTGCACCTTTGGGCAAAGCCGCGTCTTGGTTTTTATGCGATCCAAGTCTCGGTTTACAACACTATCAAACTTAAAGTGTTTGACAAACTTCTCCAACAGTGAAGGAGTCCTTATCCGATAAGGATTGGGTTCAAATGTGAACTCCTTCGTCTAAGCTATGGATATAACAAGTGAGCTTAGGGTTAGAGGGATAAGGAACGAGAATGTAGCTATCTAGAGCGACGAACAGTGAGGATTTAGCTATAGGTTCGTGTCAATCGCTTGGATGCTAGAAGCTTATGTCGGTTCGGCTTGGTTCCTTTTGAAATTTGGATGTAGTCTTTCGCGGGGAGATAACTCGGTTGTTTCTTGCGGAGGACTTAGTCATTAATTTCGCTCGTTTGAATGCTTTCTCGTGTTCTAGGCGCGCATTCTCTTCTAAATCTTGAATGATCCCTCTATTTATAGAGCAGAGATTGAAATAGATCCGTTGGAGACGATCTTCTTCTCTCTCTCTCTTTTTGGTAGCAAACGGCTCTTTTGGTGTAGGTAACAATGTACTTTCCCACCTTTTTAGGTAAAAGGTTGACTGCAGCTTTAGCAGGTGAGAAGACACGTGTATGTTTGTCATTCGTTGAGGTGAATGAAGTGGTTGAGACAGCATAAACTTCGAGACGGTAGAAGGCGACTTCTCTCTTCCTCGTACATGACAATGCGATTCTCTTTCAAAAGATTCGGCGATCCCGAAGACTATCTGCCGTTCTTGAGTCGACCTTGTATTCGAGTAGATAGGCTCTTGAGATAAATCTGCGAGGATCGGCTACGAGTTCGATGAACTACTCTGGCGAGTTCGGTTCAGCGACTCTCTCGATATCTTGCTCTGCTGAGTCCAATATCCTTGAGTCTTTCGGTATCTTTGCTCTGCTTGAGTCCAATATCCTTTGAGTCTTTCGGTATCTTGCTCTGGCTGAGTCCGATATCACCGAGTCTTACATGCGGTGCTTTGAGGCAAATAAGCTACGAGCGCCTTGACCCGGAGCGAGTGTCTACGAGTGCGAAACCTCGGAGACAAATACAAATACAAAGGAATGGTTCACCAATCGGATAGGGTTTTGGGATCTTCAAATCTTCTCAACGGTTCGAGCACGAGGCTGCGAGGCATGATTTAGTATGGAAGATAAGAGTCATTTCCCACAAGTATGGTCATGCGAGGATTGAATCATCACCCCAACAATTTCCCCCTATTTGATGATGCCAAAACCTATCATCTATGTCCTATCAACTATGCTAAACACTAACTTACTCGGGAACGAGCTCCTTACAAATATTACAAGTAGAATCGGTGGAGTTGTGCGGTAAGTGCTAGACTGCGAGGGAGACGGGGGGCGAACAATTTTCCCTTTTACAATAATTCCCCCGTGCAACAATTTCCCATAAGAGAAATAATAACTCTCAGAAAGTCTAGTCTATCGAGAGATCTAACCGAGCAAAAGCCGACAAGTAAATAATCAACGTGTGTGTCGGTAATCACTTCGGTGATTCGGAGTGTTAAAGCATAAAGCAAACACGTCCATTTAGACAACAAGTAGTTGTCGAGCGAAAAGAAGATTTGTATATATATAATACACAGTTCAGTACATTACAAATCTTGCTAAGCTAAAAGAAGAACTAAGAGGGAGAACCCTTAAACTGCTGAATCCTATTCATGAAACCTTGGGATTTATCTTCAGGCAGTGGAACTCCATACATTACGAACGTGTTCTTCCTCGGCTTCGGATATTCGGCGAAGTCTCTTTGGATCATCTTGTTCTAGTCCTCCGTTCAACGCGGCATTCTTCACTTCTTGTTCAATCATTCCGAGATGTCTTGAGTCGTCTTGTCTTAGGGTGGAGGAATGATCCTTGCTTCGAGGAACTCTGACTACTACCCCTTCAATTACTGCTCTGTGCATATATGGGTAAAGATCAGGTTCAGTAATGGTCATCCACTCGACATAGGCATCAGCCTTAGGCATTTCAGGCCAGAATCGCCAGAAATAATTTCTCTTGATAAACTCTATCTTGGCCGATTCCCATCTACGATTGAGCGAATAGGCATCCATTCGTCGATCTTGGCCATCTATGTGTTTTCGAGATCATTTGGCTTCTTGAACCTTACGTATCGATAAGGAATGTCGGCTTTCGAAGGAATTCTCGGCTGGCCTCTTGTTCGATCGTTTCTGAGTGCCTCAAGGTGCGCCAAATGTATCCTGCATGCGCGGCCTCTATCTGTCTAGCTTCCTCTCCTCTGTAGAGATATCTATCCATCTGAGCAAATATTTCTTCAATTTTTGCATCTTGCTCTTGAGGCTTCTGAGGAGCTTGTTCTGATTCACGGGGGTACTAGATCTAGATTTGGATGTACCCTGCCTTTCAGTATTCTTCTGCGGCTACTCCTTTTCTTTTTCTCTGTCCTCTTCATCTGTTATGATGAGCTTTCTCGGAGGCAGTCTAGCAGTTCTCTTTCCTCCTCTGGATGGAGCTTTAGTCTTTCCTTTGGCGAGGCTTAGACTTTGGCTTGTTAGTCGCCTCGGCCACGCAATTTCTACGGCCGACTTCTCATCACGAGCTATTTGGGCTTCCTCCTCGGCGAGATATGTATCTTAATCTCTTTCTTTGGAGGGGTTGGAATTTTAAGCTTTTGTTTGCCCTTACCTTCTTGAGCTGGTGGTGGAATGGGAGCTTCTTCTTCTTACGAGTCCTCCACCGCTTTGTTCGGCGTACTCGGCAACCTCCTTAATAATGTCTTTGGGAGTTTGGGTTGTGCAGAGTAGTCTGCTTGGGGTCCTGAGCCACTTGGGCCGGTTTTAGGCGTGCTCGCGGCCGAAACACCACAGGCCTCACCCTTACGAGGCGAGTTTGAGGCGGCTTCTCGGTACTCTTCTTTCCTTCCCTTTTTCCTTCACTTTCCCCCTTTTTGGCATCATCAATGAGCACGGGGTAGGGGACTAGGACCGACTTCTTGATTTTTGTAGGAGGTTGACGGCTCATCGAGACGATCGTGGAGCTTAGTCGAGCCTCATGCAACTCGTTCCTCTCCATGGTAAGGTGTTCCTTATGCTGCTTGTGAGAGAGGTCAGTTGCTTCCTTGAAGTCTTTCGGCTTCTCGGTGATCTTGTCTTCCAAGGCCGGTTGGATATTCTCGAGTCTTTGTTCGGTGGCCTCGGATTGTTCGGTGATAGCGTCGGTATGAGCCGGTTTAGAGGCCAAAAATTCATCCGGTAGCTTGGCTTGGCTCTCCTGAAAGATCTTGAGTTGAGCTTCGAATTTGACTTGCTGCTTGAGCCACGCTTACGAAATAAGCGTGGAAACATCGAGGGCGGGCGATGAAGAGACGAGAGGACTTCGGCCCACTGAATTTCTTTAGTCGTGGCTTGAGCGATGCTGCTTCCATGTCCTATGGATAGCCTTCGCAAGATCTCGATTTTTGATCCCTTGGGCGGTTAAGGCTTTGGCCTTGATCGAGATCGCTTTGCTTGGTACGGCTGGCGGCCCGAAAGTCGGCTGCGGCAAGAGGCGAGCGGGCTCTGGCGAGGACGAAGCACCGGCCTTGGACTTCTCGGGACCAAGGATGCGAGAGGTGGGGCGGTTTCGGTATGGGTATCCTTGTCCTCCGGATGTCCCTCATCGGGCTTTCCGGGGCCGAATCGGCTGGGTGGGTCGTCGTGGTCGACCCATCGAGGGTCTTTGGGCCGGAGGTGTCTTGTCGATCATGAATCATGGCCGGCATTGCGGCCCTCGGATTGTCCATTGAGTGAGGTCTTCGGGCTCCGAATAGCCTATCTCCTCTCTCGGTCTCAATTCCTCTTCATGTAGGCTGGCGACGGGGAGTAGTGCGGGACAAGGCGGCGCAGACGAGGCCACTCCCGATGTCGCAGCAACATGTGGAGCCTTCTTTGTTTTGGCGATGAGCAACAAGTACGAGTAGTCGGCAAGCTCGGGAACTAGTTGTAGAATTTCTCGGGATGCTCCGGATATAATCACTGAAGCTTCCATCCCGATTAATTCACCTTCGGATGCGATCTCGAGACTCCAAGTCCATGTGTGAAGTCTGCTCTTCGGTTGGAGGGGCGAGGCGAGTGGGAGGGACGAAGGGGGCTGTCTAGGCGGCCGAATATCTGCGCTCGAGCTGCGGAAGCATCCCCTTGGTCCCTTTCGGTGAAAACAATCTTTTCCATCGGCGAGTCTTCTCGGAAGACTCGGACTCATCAACAGTTTGCATGGGTTGAGTAGTCTTCTCGGGAGCTGTTCGGCAAGCACTTGTGGAACCTCCTCGATGGCGGCACCTCAACGGCTTTCTTCGGTTTCTTTGCCGGTGCCTTAGGAGTTTTAGCGGGAGGAGTTCTTTTCTTTGTAGGCGTAGCCTCCTTGAGACTTTGATTTTGGAGAGGCTGGCGAGGGTCCCGACCTATCTGCTGACGGCTGCTTTGTCTTGTTGTGGAATCGACCTTCTTCACATTGAAGTACTCCTTGTCACTTGTAGGTGATAGGCTCGAGATCCACATAAATCTTCGATCATGATGGACGAGTTTGAGTCCATACGGCAATTTGCCCTTTGCGCTCGGCGTGTTTGATGCTTTGTCGAACTTAGTAGCTTGAGCCATGAATTCTCGGAGGAAGAACTCCGTCCAATTTATCGGGCTCGGTCGTATATGGCCATCATTATCCGAATCTTAGGCCTCGACACACTGGTCAAACGACCACGCTTGGCTTGTCGGTAGGCTGCGTCACTATATAGGCAAGTGCCACGAACCGAGGCAACATCGTTGTTCTTCGGAAAGCGGCTACGAATGTAGTGGGCTTTCCCACGGAAGACGGTAAGGTATTCATCAACTTGGTTGTCTCGTACCCGGCCATCTTGGTCCCTTCGGAGGGCGGATCAAAACTCCGCTTCAAGGCATCCTTGATGGACATTTGCTTGACTCCATAGTGGCGTTTTGGATAGAATGGGCAACGAATCTTGCCACTATATCTCCGGACACGATGTATGCGAATTCAAGTACAGCTCGCAACCTTGTCTCGGGAGGAAGAACGAAGGCCTCCTAGACGAGAAATTTCTCCGGCCACGACTCGCGCAGGCGAGAAGATCTCATCCATATACTCCGGATCGCATGAATAGAAATCCATGGTGGGTTCAAACCACACGCGATCCTTCTCCAAAATGTTCGCATATCTGTTTGGAGATATCATAGAGATATTGGTTTCCGCCATTGTACTGTGACAAGAAATGAATCGAGTACTATTTTTGGATAGAAGCAGTCTTTGTCCAATGCGATCCTGAAACATATAACAAATACATTAACGGATATAAGCATACCAATGGATAAAATTCGAGATAAGATTGAGAGTGTAATAGCAAGTAAGGATTGCGAATGCGAGATCTCGGATTTTTCGGAATTTGAAAGTTATGAAGTATGCTAATGGCGGTTCTTAAGATTTGATCGAATATATATCAACTATGAAGGTGAACGGTTTTCGATCGAAGGCTGAATGTAACCTTGCTTTATGATATGGACGGTTAAGATTAGAAGTTAAAACAATAGGCAATGATCACAAAAAGGCACCTAAGTCAAAGCCGGTTGTAAAATAGCCTAAGTAGTAAGCTGTGAAAAGACATGCATTAAATGCGTGCGAGTTCGGCAAGCTTATGTATGGAATGTCGTGCAATAAATGTGAGTCGTTAATAATAAAGACAAACCAAAAGATATTAATGTCATGCTTGAATCTTTGCCATAAATGCAAAATCTTGTAGTATTAAATTACTACGAGTAGAGATACGCAAACCTGTCGTTGAACATAGTAGTCGGTTGATACCTCGTGTAGATGGTTTTACGAATCTCTATGTGCGAACTTACTCGATGCGAGAGTGATCATTCCCCCTCCTTTGGAATGTTCCTCTCCACGAAACCTTATTACCGACTAGGGTCGGTAGGGTCCAGCAGAGACCTAGCTCTGCGAAAGTTCTCCGAATGCGGATTCGGCTAGAGGCTTAGTCGGTATATCGGCCCTTTGCTTGTCGGTATGGATCTTTTCCATTCGATATCCTTCTTTTCGACATGGTCACGAATGAAGTGATGTCGATGTCCACGTGCTTGCATCTTGTGTGAAGAACGAGGTTACGAGTGATTGCAATAGCACCGGTACTGCTCGCGAGAAAATCGGCACTTCATTCCGAATGACGTCATAGTCTCTCGGTTCTTTGTCTCGGCCCAAAGGATGCGGGCGCAACAACTTCCGGCAGCCATGTATTCGGCTTCGGTAGTCGACGTGGCCACCGAGTCTTTGTTTCTTTGAAAACTATGTGATCGGCTTGCCGCCAAGGAACCGACATATTCCACGAAGTTGATTTTCGGTCGATTCTACATCCTGCATAGTCGGCATCGAGAATAACCGAGTTAGTTCAATATTATCATCAGTTGGATACCATAAACCCGTATCGGGTGTTCCTCGTAGATAGCGGAGAATCTTCTTTGCTTGAGTCCATATGACTACGCTTGGGATTCGCCCGAAATCGAGCACGGACACCTACGGCATAAGTTATGTCGGGACGAGTAGGCTGTTAGATATAATAAAGAACCAATTATAGCACGGTATTCGGTTTGGTCTACTGATACTCCCTCTTTATCAAGATCTATCTTCATATTCGTGTTCATCGGGATCTTGATAGGTTTGCTGGATGTGCGGCCGAATCTTTTGATGAGGTCTCGAGTGTATTTGCCTTGGTTGATGAATGTTCCCTTCTCAGATTGCTTGACTTGAAAACCAAGGAAGTAGTTTATTTCACCCATCATCGACATCTCGAACTTATCCTTCATCATCTTTTCAAATTGCGACACATGATGACATTCTTCGAACCGAAGATAATGTCATCCACGTAGATCTGCACAAGTAATAAGTCTTCTTCTAGTCGAATGCTGAATAGAGTGGCGGTCTACGTGCCTTTCGAAAAACCTTTACGAAGAAGAAACTCAAACGGGGTATCGTACCAAGCCACGGGTGCTTGTTTTAACCCGTCTGAGCCTTTACGAGTCTATATACTTGATGTCCTCGCTGAAAGCCGGGCGGTTGTTCCACATAGACTTCTTCTTTCGGCACGCCATTCGAGAACGCGAGACTTCACATCCATTTGATAAACTACGAATCTTTGATGTGTTGCGTAGGCTAGGAATAGTCTAATTGCCTCCAATCTTGCAAGCCGGAGCGAATGTCTCATCGAAATCTATCCCTTCGGCAGCGGTAGCCTTTAGCCATGAGTCTTGCTTTGTTCCTTACTATAACGTTGTTTTCATCTCGCTTGTTTTTGAAGACCCATTTGGTTCCTATGACATGTTGATGCTTTGGGGTCCGTCTACAAGCTCCCATACTTCATTTCTCGTGAAGCGATTTAGCTCTTCCTGCATAGCAATGATCCGATCGGCATCTTTAAGTGCATCCTCAATATTACGAGGCTCTTCGGTAGACAAGAAGCGGGGAAAATAATGCGCTTTCTCCTTGGCGAGAATCTGGATCTTGTCTTGACATGTCTTTGAAGGATCTCCAATTATAAGATCGGCGGTGTGAGCATCTAGCCACGATCTACGATGTTTTAACTCTTCATCGAAATTTGTTCAACACGGATAGTAGGTGAGTTAGGCATTTCGGTTGTACTATTACGAGATTGAAATAATTCGGTAACAAGAGTATGATCTACGAGTCACCGAGGTTCGGGGGCATTCGGCTCGGGAACATTACTAGACGTTCCCCACGAGTTGTTATTCTCGGTAGTGTTGGTCTCGGTTACCTCTACGGTTTCTTCATCGCACTGAGTTACACGGGATTGATTCCGTTCGGGAGAATCAATGCGCTCATACTTGCTCATTGGTTGAGATTCGATAGATTTGTCTTCGGTTTCTTCGTCACGAATCATCATCCCAACATAGTTGGATCTTTTCAGATTTGTCTTTTAAGCTTAGATCCTGTGTAGCGCTTGCGATGTCCTCGAGATTCGGAATTTGAGTTATTGCTCCTGTCTTGGTAGCAAACTCGTTAAAGACAACATGAGGGCTTTCCTCTACGCAAAGAGTCCGATAGTTGAATACTCACGAAAGCTTTCTTGACCCGAGAATATCCTAAGAATACTCCCTAATCGACTTGCATTCAAAAGTCTTCGCTGATCTTTCCCATTATTGTGGATAAAGCATGAACAACCAAAAATATGGAAATAAGATAGAGAAGGCTTCCTGTCGTTCCATAGTTCATATGGTGTTCTCTTATCTTTGCTTTGTCGGTAGAGATCTATTCGAGTATAACATGCGTATCGGTAGCTTACGCCCGGAATTTGGTTGGGAGTCCCGAGTCTGCGAGTAGAGTCCTAGTTGCCTCTTTTAGAGTTACGTTCTTTCGTTCGGCAACTCCATTCTGGCGAGGTGTACGTGCGGTGAAGTCTCATGCTCTATTCCTTACGCTTTGCAAAACTCCTTTACCATGGAATTAAGGAACTCGGTTCCTGCATGCGAACGTATTTTTCGATCTTGGTGTTCTTTTCGACACCGAGCTTTTTCGAAGCGTTGGTAACTCTGTTTTGACGTCGGACTTGTTGGCAATGAATATGACCCATGTGTAGCGCGAGTAGTCATCTATGACCACTAATGCATATTTTACGCCTCGATCGTCCTTGGGGGGAGCTGGACCGAACAAATCCATATGTAGCGGTGAAGGATTCCATCCGTGGAAGGCGATGGAGCCGGAGGATTTTGATTCCTTGTTTGCTTTCCCTTCGGACATGCTTCACACCGAGTGTCTTTCTTTGAATACTTCATTCGGCGGTCCCCTTGCTAGAGTGTTTCTTGCAAGCTTGTTGAGCGTCTTAAAGTTGAGATGGCTGAGTCTTACGTGCCATAGTCACCCCGTGCGGTTGTCATTCTTCGCCAATAAGCAAGCTTCGGGTTCGGTTGAGTTCCGGTCGGCCACATATATGTTCTTTCTGCGCGAACACGATAACACTTGTTTTCCCCGTGGATTTATCAATAACATCACGAAACCGGCGTCAAAAATCACTCTATTTGAGTTATCACAAAATTGACTAACGAGAGAGAAGATTATCTTTGAAGTCCTTCAACATATGATACTCTTGGAACTTTGGCGGTTCCTATCTCGAGTGTCCCATATCCTCTCGTGTAGCCTTTGGCATTATCTCCAAACTCGATTCCGGGTCCTTCTTCGGTGATATAATTCTTGGCGAGACTCCTTTGGTATGTCGTGTGTCTTGAGCATCCATTGTCCACATACCATGGGTCTTTACGCACTGCAAAACGGAATTATATTCGGGTACCCTTTATTTTTGATTTTGGGTCCTTAGATGTTAGTTTTCATAACCCCAAATCTGTCTAACAACCACGGTGGTTTCGGACATTTTCTTTCCACTAGAGTCAACATATCGACCCTTTGGGTGGTCAAAGGTGACTTACGAGGCTTACGAGGTTCGGGAGTCCCGATCTTACGAGTTGGTGGACTGCGACCTTAGCCTTACGTGTGGCTTTCCTTTTCTTCGACATTTGGAGCCTCTTCGACTATAGGTTCATAATAGTATGACCCATCCCGATCTGGATGTGTCGGCTTTGGAGGTCCATCTTGATACGCCAATTTTAATTTCTTTGGTTCCCCCTTGGCTTGTCTTTGGGGTTTCTTGGCACCGATCTTCTTGTCGGGAATGCTGACGTGTGGGATGAGGTGCTTTCATCTTCTATTTGTTCTTTGCTAGGGGGTTCGGTATATTTGCGTTCATAGTCTCCCCTCGAACAAATCTATCGGCAAGCCGTACTTCCGAGTGTCTTGGGGCGGATGTGGAAGCTCCCCTGGCTGAATCCAAGTCCTTCCTTGCAGTGCTTTGACTTATTGCATGCTAGCATAGCCTCTAATTTCTTTTCAGCACCCATGTACCTCTCAGTCATCAAGCTCCTCCAGACATCATCACTCTTCTTCAGTGTGTCGTGCTCGGTCTGAAGTCCTGACATTTCTTGCTTGGCGAGACTTAGTTCGATATCTTTTCGAGTCAAGTCATTGGTCAAAAGCGAAATCCGATCTTCTTGATGCTTGAGACTTGGCCATCGGAGAGTTTATTTCCTCCCTGAGTCTCAACACAAGTCCTTCGGCCTCGGTAGCGGCCTGACTCTCTTGAGAAAGTCTCTGATTTTCTACTTTCAGGGTATCCAACTCCTGAAGAGTCTTGCTGAGCTGCAGACTCATCTGAATTTGTTCGTCGAGCAGTTCTTCGTATGCGGTTGCGACGTCCAAATTCTCATCTGTACCTGAAATAGTGTCGTGTGTGCAGTGTGAAGAGAAGTTAAGTGGTTCATGAGAATTTACCTCATCCTCTTCGCCTGCCATCATGCACTTTTCAGCTGATTCTTCAGCTTCAAGCTCTAAGGCCATGAAAGCTGCTTCATCGTCCGATGAATCCATAAAAGAGTCGACCTCTTCTGAGTCGTCTGAGATTTCACCAGCTATGTAGGATTGTCTTTTAAGGCGAATTTCTCTCTCCTTGCCTTACGTGCTGCGCGTTCGGCACTATCGAGCTCGGGGACAATCATACGATAATGTCCGGCTTCTTGCGGTTGTAACAAGCGATGACTCTTTCTTCTTTGCTTTCGCTATTCTTTGATGGTTACGAGTCATCTTTCTTTACGCATTCGAGAAGATTGTGAGTCGGGAGTGTGTTTCGACATATAATTTGACTTACCTTTCGTTTCCCGATAGGCTTTAGTCACTTTTGCGTCGCTCCTTCTCCTTCGATACTTTACGACGAGCAGCGCATACTTCGAGCGAGACTTCCTTCTTGTAGATCATTGAGTGAAGGTTCGGTCTTACTCGTCGTTTTGCTCGTTCTTTGAAGATCTTTGTCTTGTGATGCTTTGAAAGCATGGTCGATTTTTGTGTCGGCTTGGCTCTGCTTGCTTTGAGGTGCAGTCGAACTCAAACTCCTGCCTTTGTAGTTACGAAAAGATATGGTCGGGAAACACATCATCTAAGTCGGAATGTCGCAATATAGTGGCAAAAGGTGTCCGGTGTCCGTGCAGCGGTGCCCTCCGGAATCTTGAGATTCATCTCTCGGTTCTTGAATGTCTTTCCCGACCCATTGATAGAGTTCATCGAGTTGGTAAATCGACGTTCGGATCTTCGATTTTGTCACCGGGCATGAGAGACAAGCTTTCCGGCTTTTGGAGTTCCAGTGCTAATTTGTTGGCTTTAATCTTCGAGTCCTCGACTCGGTAGCGCAAGAGCATCCCGGAGTTCTTTAGCGAGTCTTGCATTCCCGAACCACCGCCAAGATAAGAATCACTAAGAGTGGTCGGTATGGCGTTTACGGCAACACGGTCTAAGTTGTGAAGCTTCTTCTCCTCGGGAGTGAAGAGACTTGTCTTTGGGAATCTTCTTCCCGGTCACCATTCCTCCTCCTTGAGCTTGGTCCCGAGTCACGACACTATCAATCATAGGAACGATAGGTCCATCTTCAAGCACTTCGATCATCTTGTCATGGAGGGATGTCGGATGTGCTTCCATTTCGACTCGCCATACTCCATAATTCTCCACCGAGAACATGGGTACCATCCTTATACCCGACATATCAGCCATGAAGAATATAGATATGAATGTAGAGTGATATGCGGTGAAAACGTTTTCCTCGGATCCGTTCGAATAGACCGAGTCTCAAAGATAACAAGAGTCAAAGAACTCCCCGCTCGATACCAATTGTTGGTCCCGGGTGTACGGTCGGGTGTAGAGGGGGGGGTGAATACACCTGATTCGATTTCTCAATTTCGAACTTGAACAATCCTATTCGGGATGGTGTGCATGACAGCTTGATTCGGCCGGACCGGACAAGCTGTTACGAATCGAGTAAAAGGCTAAAGAGTGCCGGCTCAGCTGAGATCCGCTAACCGACTAGGTCGAATTCGGTATCGTTCGGTGAGAGTTCGGTGTGCGGAATTGTGTAGGCCCAAATCAATTTTTGTGAGAAAACGTTTTAAGTCTCGGTTCGGTAGATTTAAAAGTTCGGTATCTTTGAGACAGTTGATTGATTTAAATATGATGTTCAGTATGAATAGTAAAATCAATGCAACAGTTAAGAAAGCAATAAGAGACACAGGATTTTTAAAGTGGCTTCCTGAACCTTCTGTATCGATAAGGAATATCAACTTTTGAAGGTACTCTCAGCCTGGCCTCTTGTTCAGTACGAATTCTCAGTGCCTCAAGGTTTGCCATATGTATTCTCTGTCTGGAAGCTTCTATCTGTCTGGCTTCCTCTCCTCTGTAGATATAACTATCCATCTGAGCGAAAATGGCTTCGATCTCAGCATCTTGTTCTTTGGATCTCATATAGGAAGGTTGGTGAGGAGAGTCTTACGAGTCGGCAGAGTGCTTGTCTTTCTCTTTGGATGTACCCTGCTTCTCAGTATTCTTCTGCTGTTGCTCCTTTTCCATTTCTCTATCTTCATCATCATGAATCTTGAGCTTCCTTGGAGGCAACCTAGCAGTTTTCTTTCCGCCTCGAGCTGGTGCCTTAGTTTTTCCTTGAGAGGTCTTTGCTTTAGGCTTGTTGGCAGCCTCAGCTCTGGCTATCTCCCTAGCAAGCTTCTCGTCAGCTGCTATCTGAGCCTCCTCTTCAGCAGAAATGTATCTCTTTTGATTTCTTTCTTTGGAGGGGTCGGGAGTTCCGAGTACTTTCTTCCCTTTGCCGGGAACGGTGGTGGTAGAGGGGCTTCTTCCTCTTCTGAATCATCATGTTCAGCATACTCAGCAACCTCCTTAACAATATCAATAGGAGTCAGGGTTGCGTTAGTAGCTGTTCCAGAGCCACTTGGGCCGGTCTCTATTGTGCTCACAGCGGAGACACCCTGGGTCTCTTCAGCTGGTCCAGTAGCAGAAATAGTCTGAACTTCGCTTGCGTCTACTACTGACCTCTTGGCGGGTTTCAGTGGAGCTTCCCCCTTAGTGAATTTGGCTGTGGGTTTAGTCAGGGTCAGCTTGGGGGTTGACTTGTCCCCTTTTTCACTGTCTTTCTTTTCTTCCCTTTTATCCTTTCCTTCCCCCTTTTTGGCATCATCAATGATTACCGGAGTCGGAGTGGATACCTTTAGGTCTAGGCTTTTGTAAGAGGTTGACAGAGAGTCGAGTTTGTCTTTGATTTTTGTTAGTGCCTCATGCAGCTCATTCCTCTCAGAAGTAAGATCTTCACTGTATTTCTTGTGGGAGAGTTCAGCTGCAGCCTTGTTGGTCCCGAGTGTACGGTCAGGTGTAGAGGGGGGGGTGAATACACCTGATTCGATTTCTCAATTTCGAACTTGAACAGTCCTATTCAGGATGGTGTGCATGCCAAAGCTGTTCGGCCGGAACCGGACAACTGATAACGAATCGAGTAAAAGGCTAAAAGAGTACCGGCTCGACTGAGATCGCTAGCCGACTAGGTCAGAATTCAGTATCGTTCAGTGAGAGTTCAGTGTGCGGAATTGTGTAGGCCCAAATCAATTTTTGTGAGAAAACGTTTTAAGTCTCGGTTCGGTAGATTTAAAAGTTCGGTATCTTTGAGACAGTTGATTGATTTAAATATGATGTTCGGTATGAATAGTAAAATCAATGCAACGATTAAGAAAGCAAGAAGAGACACGGGATTTTTAAAGTGGTTCGGATATCGCTCAAATCCTACGTCCACTGTCCCGAATGATCGGGGAGGCTATTTATTATCCTGAGTTAGTCTCGGTCGGCTTGCACATTGGGCAAAGCCGCGTCTTGGTTTTTTTCCGATCCAAGTCTCAGTTTACAACACTATCAAACTTAAAGTGTTTGACAAACTTCTCCAACAGTGAAGGAGTCCTTATACAATAAGGATTGGGTTCAAATGTGAACTCCTTCATCTAAGCTATGGATATAACAAGTGAGCTTAGGGTTAGAGGGATAAGGAACGAGAATGTAGCTATCTAGAGCGACGAACAGCTGAGGATTTAGCTATAGGTTCGTGTCAATCGCTTGGATGCTAGAAGCTTATGTCGGTTCAGCTTGGTTCCTTTTGAGCTGGATGTAGTCTTTCGCAGGAGATAACTCGGTTGTTTCTTGCGGAGGACTTAGTCATTAATTTCGCTCGTTTGAATGCTTTCTCGTGTTCTAGGCGCGCATTCTCTTCTAAATCTTGAATGATCCCTCTATTTATAGAGCAGAGATTGAAATAGATCCGTTGGAGACGATCTTCTTCTCTCTCTCTCTTTTTGGTAGCAAACGGCTCTTTTGGTGTAGGTAACAATGTACTTTCCCACCTTTTTAGGTAAAAGGTTGATTGCGGCTTTAGCGGTGAGAAGACACGTGTATGTTTGTCATTCGTTGAGGTGAATGAAGTGGTTGAGACAAAGCATAAACTTCGAGACAGGATCGAAGGCGACTTCTCTCTTCCTCATACATGACAATGCTGATTCTCTTTCAAAAAGATTCGGCGATCCCCGAAGACTATCTGCCGTTCTTTGAGTCGACCTTGTATTCGATAGATAGGCTGGCTGAGATAAATCTACCGAGGATCAGCTACGAGTTCGATGAACTACTCTGCCGAGTTCGGTTCAACCGACTCTCTCGATATCTTGCTCTGCTTGAGTCCAATATCACTGAGTCTTTCAGGTATCTTGCTCCTGCCGAGTCCAATATCATCGAGTCTTTCGGTTATCTGCTCCTGCCGAGTCCAAGTATCACCGAGTCTTACACTGGTGCTGAGGCAAATAAGCTACCGAGCGCCTTGACCAGAGCAGAGTGTCTACTGAGTCTGAAACCTCAGAGACAAATACAAATACAAAGGAATGGTTCACCAATCAGATAGGGTTTTGGGATCTTCAAATCTTCTCAACAGTTCAGAGCACGAGGCTACTGAGCATGATTTAGTATGGAAGATAAGAGTCATTTCCCACAAGTATGGTCATGCTGAGGATTGAATCATCACCCTACAAGCCTTAAATTCCGTCAGCTTCTCAGACACCTTATCCTCTAGAGCTTGTTGAATATTGTTGAGTCTGAGCTCAGTGGCCTGGGATAGGTTTGAGACTGATTCAGTATGAGTGGACTGAGAGGCCTTGAATTCTTCAAGCAGTTTGGCTTGTCCCTCCTGAATCACTTTGAGCTGATCTTTAAAGTCCTGTCTCTGCTTTGCCAGCGCATTTGAGACAATGGAAGAGACATCAGGGGTAGCTGAGTCGGATAGAGAGGTTTTCAGCCCCTGAAGCTCAGCGCTAGTGGCTTCAGCAGTTGTCTTCCATACTTTATGGACGACTTTGGCTAGAGCTCTGTTCTGAGCTCCTTGGCTTTTCAATGCCTTGGCCATGGACTTTGAGCGTCGGCCTTTGGGGCTGGGCGCTACTTCAAACTGAGATGTTAGCAAGAGGCGAGCGAGGCTGCAGAGCGTTGAAGTACCAGCCGCCGACTTCACAGGCCCAAGGATACGGAGCGGTAGTTCAGAAGTTTCAGCAGTTGTATCCTTGTCCTGGGGTACTCCCTCATCAGGCTTCCCAGGGCCTGAATCATGGGGTGGGTCCTGACTGTCGTGGTCAGACCCATCTGAGGGGGCTGAGCCTGAAGTCTGCTGCCATCGTGCAGCAAGGCCAGCATCGCGGCCCTCAGATCATCGAAGTTACCTAGGTCAGCAGGCCTGGAGTAGCCTATCTGCTACCTTAGGTGCTTCTCCTCCTGATGTAATTGGTCACAGGAGTAGTGAAGGATGAGGCGAAGCTGTGGGTGCCACTCCTGGAACCTTAGGAGCATGTGGAGCCTGGCCTGTCTAGCAATTAACACCAAGTCTTGGTGGCCAGCGATCTCCGGTATTTGGTCAGCTATCTCTCGGAATGCTTGAGATCTGAGCGCTGAGGCTTCCATTCCGATTGATTCTTGCTCAGACACCATTTCTGAGTCGTCAAGATCTATGGCGGACGTCTGTTTTTCAGCAGATGGCAAAGTGCTGAGTGGTGGAATATCAAGCGGGCTTTCCAGAGTTTGTATATCAGCACTCTGGCTAGGTTCACTGGAACCCCTTGATCCACTTCTTGAGTCTGTTCAGTGGAGACGGCCTTCTCCACCGAATGAGTCTCCTCGGAGGACTCTGACTCATCTATTAGCCGCATAAAGTTGAGTAGTCCGTTCGATAGCATGTTCGGTGCTCTGTTCAGCAGTTGGTTGTTCAGTAGTTTCCTCCGGTACAGCCTCGAATTCAGTAGGGACATCAGCGATGGCTTTCTTCAGACGTTTAGCCGATGTCTTAGAAATTTTCGCTAGAGGAGACCTCTTCTTGGTAGGCGTGGTTTGCTGAAGCGACGGTCCTGAACCGATTTGCTGAAGAGCAGCTGTTCTGTTGTGGAACTTGATCTTCTTTACATTAATGTGTACCTTGTCCTCAAAGGTGATCTGGTCATCTCCACATGGACAGCTTCAGTCCATACAGCAGCTTGCCTTTTACTGTCAGGTTGCACGTTGCCTTATCAAATTTGGCAGCTTGAACCATGAACTCTCTAAGAAAGAACTCCGTCCAGTTGATTTTTGCTTTGTCATATATTGCCATCATGAGCTGGATCTTGGGTCTCGATACTTGATCGAATGAACCCGCTTGGCTTGTCGATAGGCTGGCGTGACTATATAAGCTAGTGCACGGGCTGGGGCGACATCTTGTTCTTTGGGAAGGCCACTCTGAATGTGGTAGGCTTTCCGCAGAATATAGATAGATAGTCGTCTATCCTGTCATCGTTGTAGCCAACATTGCTAACTCCTTCAGCAGGCAAAGCGAAGCTTCTCCTCAGTGCTTCTTTAATTGAGATCCGCTTCAGTTGCATAGAGGCATCGCCTATGGAGTGGACGGCAAAACGTCCAATGATGTCTCCAGATATCGAATCTGAGTTGAGGTATATCTGAGACACCTGTCGAGGAAGGAAGAAGGTAGGCTTCCTTGAGAGGAACTGCTCCAAACCAGACGCTCTCAGATACGAGAAAATCTCGTCCATGAAGTCAAGGTCGCAGGCGTCAAACTCCATGACTCGTTCGCACCAGACACGTTCTTTGTCTAAGATTTCCTGCATGTTCCCTGGGGAGACGAGAGAAAGATTTGCCATTTTATCTGTCACAAGAAAAGATTATCGTATCGTTTGTTCATAAAACAGTTAGTATAGCGATACTGAAAAGAGATAATGAAGTATAGTAACAGATTTAATAATCATACCGATAAAATTCTGAGAATAGAGAAGATAAGAAGCAAGTAAAGGATTGCTAGAGATCTCAGAATTTTCGGAGCAAAGGATTTCTAATGGCGGTTTCTAAGATATGATCGAAAATATATATCTAACGTGAAGGTGAACAGTTTTCGATCAAAGGCCAAATTTAAATCTGCTTTATGATATGGACGGTTAAGATTGGATATTATAAAGAAGGTAATGATCACAGTAGCCGCCTAAGTCAATGCCAGTTGTAATTTGCCTAAGTAGTAACTATGAGAGGACATGCATTAAATGCGTGGCAGAATTCAGCATACTTATGCATAGAATGTCGTGCATTAAATGAGAGTCGTTTTCATTAAATGACAAACTTTAAGATAATTAATACCATGCTGAATCTGAATTATAAGTGCAGAATATTGTTCTATTAGTTACTACTGAGTAGAGATACGCAAACCTGTCAGCTGAACATAGTAGTCAGCTGATACCTCATGTAGATGGTTGCTGATTCTCTACGTACTGATTATACTCGATCGAGAGTGAATATTCCCCCTTACCGAAATGGTCCTCTCTTGAAGACTCTTGACGTCGGGGTCGGTAGGGTCCAAATGACCTAGCTCTACCGAAAGTTCTTTGAATACGGATTCGGCTTGAGGCTTGGTCGAATATCGCCCTTTGTTTATCAGTATGGATCTTTTCCATCCTGATATCCTTCTTTTCGACATGGTCACGAATGAAGTGATGTCTAATGTCCACGTGCTTGCATCTCGTGTGAAGTACAGGGTTCTCAGTGATTGCAATAGCACTGGTACTGTCGCAGAATATTGGCACTTCATTCTGAATGACGTCATAGTCTCTTAGCTGCTGTCTCAGCCAAAGGATTTGGGCGCAACAACTTCTAGCAGCCATGTATTCAGCTTCAGTAGTTGACGTGGCTACTGAGTGATGCTTCTTTGAAAACCATGAGATCGGCTTCGCTCTAGGAACTGACAAGTTCCTGAAGTTGATTTTCGGTCAATTCTACATCCTGCATAGTCAGCATCAGAATAGCCAGTTAGTTCAATATTATCATCAGCTGGATACCATAAACCTATGTCAGGTGTGCCTCTGAGGTAGCGGAGAATCTTCTTTGTTGAGTCCATGTGGCTCTGCTTAGGATTCGCCCGAAATCGAGCGCGAGACACCTACAAAGATAAGTTATGTCGGGACGAGTAGGCTGTTAGATATAATAAGGAACCAATTATTGCACGAAATTCAGTTTGGTCTCGATACTCCCTCTTTATCAAGATCGATTTTCATATTCGTGTTCATCGGGATCTTGATAGGTTTGCCGGATGTGCAACCGAATCTTTTGATGAGGTCTCGAGTGTATTTGCCTTGGTTAATGAACGTTCCCTTTTCAGATTGTTTGACTTGAAAGCCGAGGAAATAGTTCATTTCACCCATCATTGACATCTCGAACTTGTCCATCATTTTCTCAAACTGCTGACACCTGACGATGTTCTTCGATCCGAAGATAGTGTCGTCTACATAGATCTGCACGAGTAATAAGTCGTCTTCCAGTCGAATGCTGAACAACGTGCGATCTACTGTGCCTTTCTGAAAACCTTTCTGAAGAAGAAACTCTGACAGGGTATCGTACCAAGCCCTGGGTGCTTGTTTTAACCCATATAGAGCCTTTACGAGTCTATAAACCGATGTCCCCGCGAAAGCCGGGCGGTTGTTCTACATAGACTTCTTCTTTTAGTACGCTGTTCGAGAACGCAGATTTCACATCCATTTGATAGACTCTGAATCTTTGATGTGTTGCGTAGGCTAGGAATAGTCTGATTGCCTCCAATCTTGCAACTGGAGCGAATGTCTCATCGAAATCTACTCCCTCAGCTTGACAGTAGCCTTTCGCCACGAGCCTTGCTTTGTTCCTTACTATAACGTTGTTTTCATCTCGCTTGTTCTTGAAGACCCATTTTGTTCCAATGACGTGTTGATGTCGGGTGCATCGTCAACAAGCTCCCAAACTTTGTTTCTCGTGAACCGATTCAGCTCCTCCTGCATAGCTATGATCCAGTCAGCATCTTTAAGTGCATCCTCAATCATCTGAGGCTCTTCAGTAGACAAGAAGCAGGAATATAATGCGCTTTCTCCTTGACAGAAACTGGATCTTGTCTTGACTTTTGCTGAAAGATCTCCAATGATTAGATCAGGAGTGTGAGCATCTAGCCACGATCTACGATGTTTCAGCTCTTCATCTGGAATTTGATCAACACAGATAGTAGGTGAGTTAGGCATTTCAGTTGTACTATTCTGAGATTGAAGCAATTCAGTAATGAGAGTGTGATCTACTGAGTTTTCAGGTTCAGGGGCATTCAGCTCAGGAACATTAATAGATGTTCCCCCTGAGTTGTTATTCTCAGTAGTGGTCTTAGTTACCTCTAAGGTTTCTTCATCGACCTAAGTTACCTGGGATTGACTCTGTTCAAGAGAGTTAATCTGTTCAGCTACTTGCGTTGCTGGTTCAGATTCAGTCGGCTTATCTTCAGTTTCTTCATCTGAATCATCATCCCAACAAAGTTGGATCCTTTCAGGTTTGTCTTTTAGGTTCAGATCCTGTAGCTGCGTACTGATGTCCTCAAATTCAGACTTAGAGTTGTTGCTCCTGTCTTCAGTAGCAAACTCATTAAAAACAACACGAGGGCTTTCTTCCACGCAAAGGGTCCGATAGTTGAATACTCTGAAAGCTTTGCTGACTCGAGAGTATCCTAAGAATACTCCCTGATCTGACTTGCTATCAAAAGTTTTCAGCTGATCTTTCCCATTATTGTGAATAAAGCACGAACAACCAAAGATATGGAAATAAGATAAAGAAGGCTTCCTACCGTTCCATAGTTCATATGGTGTTCTCTTATGCTGCTTTGTCAGTAGAGATCGGTTCTGAGTATAACATGCAGTGTCAGTTGCTTCTGCCCAGAATTTGGTTGGGAGTCCTGAGTCTGCGAGTAGAGTTCTTGCTACTTCTTTGAGTGTGCGATTCTTTCGTTCAGCAACCCCGTTCTGCTGAGGGGTGCGCGCAGCAGATGTCTCATGCTCAATCCCTTCGGTTTTGCAGAACTCCTCTACCATGGAATTAAGGAACTCGGTTCTCTGCGTCGAACGAATTTTGATTATCTTGGTGTTCTTCTCGACACTGAGCTTTTTCAGAAGCGTTGGTAACTCTGTTTTGACGTCAGACTTGTTGGCAATGAATATGACCCATGTGTAGCGCGAGTAGTCATCGATGACCACTAAAGCATACTTCTTGCCTCCGATCGTCCCCTGGAGAGACCGGACCGAACAAATCTATATGTAGTAGTGAAGGATTCCATCGGTGGAAGGAGATGGAACAGGTGGATTTTGATTCCTTGTTTGCTTTCCCTTCAGACATGCTTCACACTGAGTGTCTTTGCTGAATACTTCATTCGGCAGTCCTCTTTCTAGAGTGTTCCTTGCTAGTTTGTTGAGCGTTTTGAAGTTGAGGTGGCTGAGTCTCCTATGCCAATGCCATCCCGTACGGTTGTCGTTCTTCGCCAACAGACAAGCTTCATGTTCTGCTGAGTTCCAGTCAGCTACATATATATTCTTTTTACGCGAACCTAATAATATTATTTTCCTTGTGGATTTATCAATGACATCACAGAAACCAGCGTCAAAAATCACTCTATTCAAGTTATCACATAATTGACTAACAGAGAGAAGATTATGCTGAAGTCCTTCAACATATGATACTCTAGGAACTGTGGCAGTTCCAATGTTGAGTGCTCCATATCCTCTTGTATAGCCTTTTGCATTGTCTCCAAACTCGATTCTGGGTCCTTCTTCAGCTATATAATTCTTCAGTAGGTTCCTTTGGTACGTCATATGTCTTGAGCATCCACTGTCCACATACCAAGGATCTTTGTGCACCTGCAAAACAGAATTATATTCAGGTACCCTTTATTTTGCTTTTGGGTCCTTAGATGTTAGTTTTAGTAACCCAAATCTGTCTAACAACCCTGGTGGTTTCGCATGTTTCTTTCCACTTGAAGTCAACATACTTGACCACCTTGGATCGGTCAAAGCTGACTTCTTAGGCTGTTCAGGTTCAGGAGTCCGGATCTTCTGAGCTGGTGGACTGCTGACCTTTGCCTTTTGTGCGATTTTCTTCTTTTTCTGACTCTTGGAACCTCTTCTGACTATAGGATCATAGTAATATGACCCATACTGAGCTGGATGTGTCAACTGAGGTGGTCCATACCGATCGCCCCACTTAACTCGCTAGTTCCCCCTTGACCGAACCGGGGTGTCTTGGTAACGATCTTCCGGTCGAATACCGATGCGTAGGATGAGGTGCTTTCATCTTTTGTTTGTTCTTTGCTGAGGGGTTCAGAACATTTGCATTGATTGTTTCCCCTCGAACAAACCTATTAGTTAGACGCACTTCTGAGTGTACGGGGGCAGATGAGGAAGCTTCCTGGTTGAAACCAAGTCCTTCCTTACAGTGCTTGGGCTTGTTGCTTGCAAGCATAGCCTCCAGCTTCTTTTCAGCGCCCATGTAACGCTCGGTCATCGAGGCTCTTCCCGGACATCATCACTCTTTTTCGGTGTGTCGTGCTTGGTCCGAAGTCCTAACAGGTTCTTGCTTGATGAGACTCGGTTCGATATCTTTCTGAGTTAAGTCATTGGTCAAAATTGAAATTCGATCTTCTTGATGCTGAGACTTGGCCATCAGAGAGTTTATCTCCTCCCTGAGTCTCAACACAAGTCCTTCGGCTTCAGTAGCGGCCTGACTCTCCTAAGAAAGTCTCTGATTCTCCACTTTCAGGGTATCCAATTCCTGAAGAGTCTTACTGAGCCGAGCACTCA